>VZRX01024103.1:151582-197818 GCA_013398075.1 Notiomystis cincta | reverse complement strand
GAGCGCGTGGAGCATTGCCTCCAGGGTGCCAGGGATGGGCAGCCACTGCAGGGCTGGGATACAGGCTGGAGGAAGGCTGGGGAGTGAGGGGCAGCCCATGGAGCATTGCCTCCAGGGTGCCAGGGATGGGCAGCCACTGCAGGGCTGGGATACAGGCTGGAGGAAGGCTGGGGAGTGAGGGGCAGTTCAACACCTCACCAGAGGAAGACCAGAGTTGCCCCTTGCCACACGTGCACCTGAAATGTTTTGAGCCAGCAGTCCTTCCACACAAGCTCGTTGAGTCCAAGCTTTGACAGAACACCACATGTCAGATAAACCACAACAATAAGTGCCACATCCAGTCATTTCCTGAACACCTCCAGGGATGGTGAATCCAACACTTTCCTAGAAAACCCATGCCTGTGCTTGGCAACTCTTTCAGTGAAAAAATGTTTCTTAATGTCCAACTTGCAGCTGCCCTGGCACAGTTTGAGGCCATTTCCTTATTATTCTGTCTGTTACCCCATGCTTCCTGAACTTTTTATTTCACTGACTTAAATTCAAATTCTTCACAGCAGGCATTATCTTTCTGTTACATGTGCTCCCTGTGCTCCACTACAATGGGCCCTTGAACTTTGCATCACATTCCAAGACAATACTTGAAAACAGAATGCTTTTAATAAATCTCTAAACTCCATTAAAAACGAAATTATGAATGATGGCAAATCATTTAGCAATTTCTCTATGGATGAATTAAACAGAGTTCATGTATTTCTCCAAGTATGCTAATGAATAACAAAACATGCTACAAACTTGGGAAGTTATTAAAGAGCTACAAATGCCAAAATTATATGCTCTTTACTCATCAGCAGAAGAAATTTTAGAGGACATGTTTCTTCTGAGCTGACTGCTCTACGATGACCTAAGCAATGTCCCAGCCTACCCCAGCTCCAAGCTCGACAATGCAACCCTGGGAGCACTGCAGGACACCATCAGGAAGCTGGAAGATGTTGTGGATATGGGAAATGTCTTCACAGTGAAGAGATAATAGATGAAAAAGCAGGGTAGTGTAATTAAAATGTAGCTAAGAGCTACAAACCAATATTTAAACTCTTGAAATTCTTAGCTTTCAGAAAAATAAACCAATGATACAAAGCAATGTTGAATTGCTGAGAACAAAGAAGCTGTTATATAATTCAGTTGTTTCCTCTTTGAAGAAGTAAATACATCAGTGGACTTTTGCTAAGAAATATTTTCCCTAACTTACTTTTTAATTATGCACTGCAAATATTAAATAGGAGCACAAGACACAATACAGTAACACAATACAGATAATTGAAGTGCAAAGGAAAAGCTAAGAGCCCTATTTTACCACACACAGGCAGGGCACTGGAGGCCTGCAAAACCCGAATATATTTGTTAGAAACAAATTCTGAAATTAATGATGTGTCATTTTAATAGAAACTTAATTCTAGTCATCTACTGAAGTGCCAAGCAGCATATGCAGGAGACATTTTTGTCACTACTGAAGAAAAAAATATGTGTTTACTGACTGTTAAAATTTAGATGCAAACAGCTATGCTAAACTGAGCAAAAGTTATTCTAGAATCACCTGCTTAAAGCAAGTTACAAATATGTAACTATATCAATTCTCTCTGCATCATTTTCTGCTTCAACTGATGAAGATGAGATTCCAGAACAACTTTTACTGAGAAAAATAGTCTGATATATCAATGAGCCAGTACATTGAAAGTCTGTACATAGTTAAACAGATTCTTTACACACTTTATTTGATGGCATGCTGAATTTTCACTTAGGGTATGTGTTACTACAGTTCACTGCAGAATTGGGTATTGTAGACAAGTGATTATTTATTCCATTCTATATTGACTATATCATAAATTTCAAAAAGCAAAATTTTCTTTGACTATTTGACTTGACAGTGCAAAGACAAATTTTTGGTGTATCTGCTGAGTAAATACTTCAAAGAAAATCTCTGTACTAATTATATGATTGTTCAAAGATAATGTCCAATGTATACTCATCTCTGACAATTTGATAGTTAATTATCCTAGCAATTCTCTGCATTATATTTATTTGTATGGTATATAAAATATTTCCTGTGTTTACTAAAATAGAAATTACTCCTCCATATATCGTAGATGTACTTGTTTAAATTTGAACAGACTGCTTCTCTATAGGAAAATCATAACAATGGATTTGGCTTTTATTACATTTTCATGCACTCATGGTCCTTAATTCCTCATTTACAATTTTTTTTTTTTTTCTCAGAGGAGAAGAAATTAAAAAGTACATTTCTGGGAGTAGAGAGAAAGGTTCATTCTGCTGATGAAGATCAGGAGTTCTGGAGGTTAGACATACTCCAGTTTTGAAGACAAGACATGAGACCCAAAGATCTCCTCCTGTCCTGATTTCCATTTTTGCTTTTGCTCTCCTTCTCTAAACATCTTCCTTCTTCTGCTTCACAGCATTTATGTTCTTCCCTTGGCTTCTCCATTCCACAGGTGCTGCCACAACAGGATGAGGAGGGTTATTATACACTGGCAGTGGGGAAGCATGTAAGAATACCCCTCCTTGGAGACCTGGTTGTCATGTCCTCCTCTTTCTGCATTGCTATTTCTACCTTTTAGTTTTAAGAAGGTCCTCTAGAGTTGCTGAAATGAACCCAGCTGAATGCGAGGTGAAAGGTTTTTAGGAAATATCCCAATTTTCAAACTGTGTAATAACTTCTCTTGTGGTTCCCATACAGATCCAGAGGTGGAGTGGTTGTCTCAGTGTCTTAGAGAGTTGGAAACATTATTAGTTCTGTTGTACTGTGTGGAGACAGACTAGGGTAACAGATTCCAGACATGATTTTATCAGTTCCTGAATGTCAGCAAAATCTGACCTTCTCATACAGCTTGAAGTTAAGGGTCCATGGGGCTCTCTTTCTGCAGGCAGGATCTACAATTCAACAATCTGAAAAGAAATGTTTGCTGTTATTAATGAGACTTACTGACAGTGGGACCTTTCTCTCTAGCTTACTGATTATTGTATGTTTCATTATCTCTGAGTCCTCATCAAAGTCAAGATGAAGTGAGGTGGGAGTTTATCTGAGCCTCACATTGTATAACAAAAAGACCTTTCCAGGCAAGCAAAGTCAAGGTCTTTTCTCCTCAGTTGCACTTCTCCAGCACAAAACATACTTTCTGTACAGACACAACTGGCTCGTAGATGCGCAGCCCAACATTTGAAATAAGGAAAAGTAGGAATCAGGGCAAAAATGTAGTGATGATAAGTCTCAGATGGTAGAGAGATTTTTGCCACCTGCCTCTCAAAAGTTAAAAATATCCATTATTTTTCTCTGATTTTTAAATTAATTTCTTAAATATCAAAAGAATCCAAATAGGGAAAATGATTGTCATTATCCTTTAAGCATTTTGTGAGACACACCTAAATGTTTGAAGTACTTACCCAAATATCCATCACTCATATTGTAGGCATGCTTGTCATCTGTATTTATGTTATTACCACAATATCTTTACCCCTCTCAATCTACAAAGTATTTAATCTTTAGTAGTATAGTATAGTGCAGTAGAAGTATTGTGTGGTATAGTAATGGTAGTGTTATTCTGTAAATACTGAAGAACATACTGAAGTAACTAGGTTTTCAAATTTCAAATCATTTGAGCTTTTTCTTATTCACATTTTTATCTATCCATATAGTTTTACTGTTCCCTCAACAAACATTCAAAAGGAAGGCTTTATTTACATTGCATTCAAATATTTTGAACAGTTCTAGCAGCTGCATAATTCTTTCTCCACATCCCAGACAAAAAAGGAAAACTCATGGTCAAATTTAGCAGAAAATATTGCAGGTTGTGCAACTCTGCAAATTATTCAAATTTCTTAAGCCTGCAATGTTTGTTGATGCTGACTGTATGCATCATGACACTCAAATGTCATACAGAATTTTTTTTGGCTAAGTTCAAGAATTGAGCTGTTGAAGTCTATTTGTTCTCTAACCCTTGTCCATATTAAAGATGTAATATAGATATTTTTAAATAGGTAGTGCCTACTGCATTTTTTGTTAGTTTTATTAATTAATTACACTGAAATATTCTTTGTCCTACTGTTAAGGGACAAGAGAGGTAAAAATCTGTAGGGGGATAACACCTGGATATCTGTGGTGAAGTGGTAAAACAAAAAGAAAATTCTTAATTTCCACATCTCAGAAAGACTATTCTTCTTCATTAAAATGGTGAAGTAGTGTAATAACTCATGTGATTGCATTCTTTCATCATTTGAGAATCTTTTAGAAATGCTACCTAATGAAACATTTTAATATACAAAATGGCAGGATTTGGTAAGGGGCCATAAGTAGAAATGTCACATCAAAATAGTGTATACAGGATTTTTTCTTAGATTTTAAATATACAATTTAAAAATGTCTCCTTCATATCACATCAAGGTCTACTTTCCTCTAATTATACACACAGTAATAATATATGATAATAATTTAAAAATCAGACCTGCTTTACTTCAAAATAAATTTAGAGGTTAGGATGAGAACTGATACACAGTTTCTTTCAAATTACCACCATTAGGTAAATTTTGTTTTCCTGCAGCTGACTATACTGCTGAGAGCCATAGTAGCAAGTGGGTAGATTAAATAAGAGGTACTTTGATTTTAAGTTTGTCCCATGCCAGAAAATCAGCATTATCTAGTGCTTACTGGATGATTTATGGGATAAGAAACTATGTCCTGCAGGACCTTTTAGATTGCTAAATGCTTGTTAGCTGACCAGGCAGGGAAGTATTCCAGGGCTCCTACATTTCTGGATTAGGATAAAGGTTAGTTCAAGGATAGTTATGGTGATGCTCAGGGTGGTTATGGTGCTTCATCTGAGTCTTTATCTTCTAAATCACTGGGTTCTTCTTATTATCTAGAGTCCCACTAACTGTCATTACTGATTCATACTGAAATAAAGCACACCTCTAAATAATATCTCTTAAGCAATTTGCAGCCCTTTAATTACTCTCTTATACATTTTTTTAATTAAAATATCTCAGGCTTCCAGAACTTCCTTGAGCAGGTAGGGTATACCTCAGCCTGTTAGAGAAGAGAACTCAGAATCATTTTTCGATGATTTCTAACAGGAAACAGTTTTTGTTTCTCAACTTCTCATTCTGAAAGAACAAAAGTCTAGATTTTACTTAAATAATAGTCATGCTTTGAGGTAGAGCCTTCATCTCCCAAAAATGTATGAACATATGAGAGTGTCTAAGAGGGACAATATTTGGTGAAAGTCAAAACAAGAACACGGAGGTAAAAAAAAGAGATCTGTTTAACTTGAACGAAGTCCTGGAAAAAGTGGCTTGTCTTCTCTATGAAAGATGTCCTGGATCAAATGGAGGCCAAGAAGCAGGACTAGAGGCATGGTGCCAAGCAACAGGACAACAGGACAAGAGGCAATGGGCAGAAAGTGATTCAGAGGAGGTTCCACCTGAACATAAGGAAGAACTTTTTACTGTGTGGTTGGCTGAGCACTGGAACAGAGTGCCCAGAGAGGCTGTGGAGTCTCCCTCATTGGAGATATTCAAAAACTGCTTGGATGAAATCCTGTGCCATGTGCTCTAGGACAACCCTGCTTGAGCAGGAGGTTGGACCAGGTGACCCACTGTCATTCCTTCCAACCTTACACATTCTGTGAGTCTGTGCTTGGATGAAATCCTGTGCCATGTGCTCTAGGACAACCCTGCTTGAGCAGGAGGTTGGACCAGGTGACCCACTGTCATTCCTTCCAACCTTACACATTCTGTGAGTCTGTGAGTCCAAGGTGTCTCCCACTGAGGTCTAACAGCCTCAAAGCAGGCTGTGGAGTCTCCCTCATTGGAGATATTCAAAAACTGCTTGGAGGAAATCCTGTGCCATGTGCTCTAGGACAACCCTGCTTGAGCAGGAGGTTGGACCAGGTGACCCACTGTCATTCCTTCCAACCTTACACATTCTGTGAGTCTGTGAGTCCAAGGTGTCTCCCACTGAGGTCTAACAGCCTCAAAGCAGGCTGTGGAGTCTCCCTCATTGGAGATATTCAAAAACTGCTTGGAGGAAATCCTGTGCCATGTGCTCTAGGACAACCCTGCTTGAGCAGGAGGTTGGACCAGGTGACCCACTGTCATTCCTTCCAACCTTACACATTCTGTGAGTCTGTGAGTCCAAGGTGTCTCCCACTGAGGTCTAACAGCCTCAAAGCAGGCTGTGGAGTCTCCCTCATTGGAGATATTCAAAAACTGCTTGGAGGAAATCCTGTGCCATGTGCTCTAGGACAACCCTGCTTGAGCAGGAGGTTGGACCAGGTGACCCACTGTCATTCCTTCCAACCTTACACATTCTGTGAGTCTGTGAGTCCAAGGTGTCTCCCACTGAGGTCTAACAGCCTCAAAGCAGGCTGTGGAGTCTCCCTCATTGGAGATATTCAAAAACTGCTTGGAGGAAATCCTGTGCCATGTGCTCTAGGACAACCCTGCTTGAGCAGGAGGTTGGACCAGGTGACCCACTGTCATTCCTTCCAACCTTACACATTCTGTGAGTCTGTGAGTCCAAGGTGTCTCCCACTGAGGTCTAACAGCCTCAAAGCAGGCTGTGGAGTCTCCCTCATTGGAGATATTCAAAAACTGCTTGGAGGAAATCCTGTGCCATGTGCTCTAGGACAACCCTGCTTGAGCAGGAGGTTGGACCAGGTGACCCACTGTCATTCCTTCCAACCTTACACATTCTGTGAGTCTGTGAGTCCAAGGTGTCTCCCACTGAGGTCTAACAGCCTCAAAGCAGGCTGTGGAGTCTCCCTCATTGGAGATATTCAAAAACTGCTTGGAGGAAATCCTGTGCCATGTGCTCTAGGACAACCCTGCTTGAGCAGGAGGTTGGACCAGGTGACCCACTGTCATTCCTTCCAACCTTACACATTCTGTGAGTCTGTGAGTCCAAGGTGTCTCCCACTGAGGTCTAACAGCCTCAAAGCAGGCTGTGGAGTCTCCCTCATTGGAGATATTCAAAAACTGCTTGGAGGAAATCCTGTGCCATGTGCTCTAGGACAACCCTGCTTGAGCAGGAGGTTGGACCAGGTGACCCACTGTCATTCCTTCCAACCTTACACATTCTGTGAGTCTGTGAGTCCAAGGTGTCTCCCACTGAGGTCTAACAGCCTCAAAGCAGGCTGTGGAGTCTCCCTCATTGGAGATATTCAAAAACTGCTTGGAGGAAATCCTGTGCCATGTGCTCTAGGACAACCCTGCTTGAGCAGGAGGTTGGACCAGGTGACCCACTGTCATTCCTTCCAACCTTACACATTCTGTGAGTCTGTGAGTCCAAGGTGTCTCCCACTGAGGTCTAACAGCCTCAAAGCAGGCTGTGGAGTCTCCCTCATTGGAGATATTCAAAAACTGCTTGGAGGAAATCCTGTGCCATGTGCTCTAGGACAACCCTGCTTGAGCAGGAGGTTGGACCAGGTGACCCACTGTCATTCCTTCCAACCTTACACATTCTGTGAGTCTGTGAGTCCAAGGAAAATGCTTCCCAAAATGGTGTGCAGCACTTACACAGTATCCCTGTCTCCCACTGAGGTCTAACAGCCTCAAAGCAGAAATGAAATGGATCTTTTGTTCAGCCAGCCACCTACATGAATCAGCTTCCCAGTCTTCAGTAACGTAGGAAAGCAGCCTGCCTGCTCTACATACACCAGCAGAGTTCTATCTCCTATACAGTTAGCTGCTGCACACTTGCCAAGGGGTTTTACAAAGCTCAGTTCAGATCAAAATGAATATTGATAAATGACTGCAGGAAATGGTGGGCTGCCAAAATCAAAAATCTACATTTATCTTTTCCAGATGGTTGTGATATGTTTTATTTAAATATTATGCCACCGATTAGGTGGGAATAATTTATTTTCTATTGAAGTGATCTTTTAAAAGAGTTCCCATATAAGCAGCTTTTCTATTAACAGTGCTGCTCAGTGCAGTGGAATGAAAATTGTAATGAAGGGGAACATTTTTCTCAGCATATTCCAAGTCAGTCTATTCTGAGAGGCAGCAAGAGCAGGTAGTGATTCGAGACTGAAGTTATATCAGAGTTCAGGCTTTGAAGTGTATGAGAAAATACCTTCTTTGAGTCTTATCACTGTCTATTCATCTCTCTCAGCTATTTTTTGAGATACTGTGAATGCAGTTTGTTCTCCTTCTGTGAACAGTATTAAATAAACTCTATGGGTTTACTGTGATAGTATATTTATAGATATACTAACTGTTTCATTTTAACACTAATCTACTAAGATATGGCTTTTAACATGGTTCCTTGAAAAGCACTAGGGAATCATGGTCATGATGGAATAACACACTAGCAAAACTTATCTTCTAACTAGCTCTTCTTTCTCCTAAAAGAAGGTACTGAGCAGAATGCTTCTTGTCTTTGACTATACAAATTTCATACTCATAATTCACTGAATTTTTACTCATTAACTCAACTTCTATTGTTCAAATGTGAAAAAGAAACAACAAACCACCCCCCAAATTAATTTTGTAGTCACACTTAGGGCCTAGCAATTGTTTCATAAGGTTGATCTGCATAATTTAACACTACTAATGAAATTTTATTTTAACTATTAACTATATAACTAAAACTTAAAAATTTAAGTTTTCAGTGTATTGGAAAGTTTCTATTTTATGCATATAATATGACCAATGAAAAGGATTAATCTTTTTTCATCATAAGAATAAAAGTATTTTCAGGTTACTCAAAGTCCCCATGACTGGTGAATAGTCTAACCAATTTAAAAGATCCAGAATTTTCAATCAGATGAGTGTAAATCATCAAACTGTTAATACAAATAAGATCTTCTTTTAAAGAATATTCTGTTATAGCCATGTATCTGTCATGGCAGATGAGGTTAAAAATCCACAAAATTTCACAGCAACTCTAGGTTGGTCTTGAAACCATGACAACAGTGTGCCAGAGGAAGGGAAGAGTCTCCACAAACAGAATACTATAAATATTTATTTTGTTGACAAATAATTGTTCTGCATAGATTGAAGTGGAAACTGTAATAGAGAATAAGGTTAAATAATAACTTGGTGGTACCTGACAGGACGGAAATATAACCTCAAGATACCTTAGGTGATTATATTGCTAAAAAACACCCCTCTCCAGAACTTTGTGTATGTAAATGATAGTACAGTGAACTGAACCAAGACCACCACATGCGCATTAAGAATTTTATTATATAAGTATGAGTGACTAATCACCTGTTTCTGCATCATTCTTTCTTTGTTATCTCTTCGTATAAAAAAATGTGTTTGTTTCCTAAAAGATATGTCAGCTGTGTTGGGTTCCTGGCACCCTATTCTGCAGAATTGTAATAAAATCAAGTATCTCAGCTCAGTATGTTGATTGCCTCTTGCACACAGGGTGAAAGGACTCATATTTGGGACAACATGTGTAGTGTTTGAAATTACTCTGCTAATCTGCAAGGTGTGTGACAATGACTCACATTCACCCACACACTGAAAGGTAAATTCATCATCCTTCCCACTCCTCCATTTCCTACCATTCCTTTGTACCCCGCTCAGTGAAAAAAACACTCTTTCCCCATTTTCAAAATGTCTCTTTCCATCCTTCTATCGTAAATCTGATTACAAATCCCAAGTGGTCATCAGCACTTATCATTTCAGCAGTTTAAACTCCTCTCCCAGCTTTCCCACCTTTCCTGCCTCTGTTTTACTTTGCTCCTATTCTCCAAGGGTGGGAGTATCCACATGACACAGCTGCAGCAGCAGCCTGTTCTCTCCAGACCTAGTCTGCCAGACACAGGAAAAGGAAAGACTGGACAGCAGTTTTTGCTTCTCCCTATACAAAAGCATCATGTAAAGCTGCCTTGTAACTGCTTGTAGACAACTTGTAGACAACTCCTAAGTACATGAAAAGGTATAAGTAGATATATCTACTTTCAGCCCTGTTCTTTTTGGCAGCTTTTATTCACAAAGCTTGGCTCCCAGATCAATGGGAGAAGACCTCTTGAGCTGAAGGGACCAGTGCCTGCAGTGCCAGCCAGGACATCTGCCTAGGCAGGAGTGAGTACCTCCACTGATTCTGAGCGAGTTCTCACTTCTTTTCTAAGTGCTCAGGTCTTTCTAGAATCCCAGATCATCTCATGTGATGAAAAGTTAGTCAGCTAGGTAGCATAAGCATTAAATCAGAGATCAAATTTGTCACATTCTGTTCCATTTAGATGAGTAAGTATGCATCAAATGTGCATTACAATATATTATAAATGATAAAAGAAAAGTAAACACTTTAAATCTCAATTCATTCGGGCGATGAATTAAGGACTCATTAATGGCAGTGAGTCACTCTTTAATAAAACCTATCAACAGAACATGAAAAAAGCCCCTGTGGTTGTCATGGTATTTAATATAAAATGCATGGTAAGATAAATGGCTGACTTTTAATGAATAGATCCCACTCTATAAAGGCAGATATTTAGGCTCTAAAGCCATGTAGGACACACAACAAATTGTCTGGATCCAGGGTTTTGCTACTGGAATTATAATTAGTCTGTCTGAAACTCCATCTGTAAAATGATTCCTTCTCAGACCATGCAGAGATTCTGTTGTGACAGCAAAGAAATTTCATAAACAACAGCAAGAATGACAGCCACAATATGTAAATATCTTTTTAACACCTAGGAAACAAAAAAGAAAAAAATCCAAACAAACAACAACAACAAAAAAAAACCAACCCAAATGCTAAATCTTAAGGAAAATCTTAAAATATAAACAGCTCAAAAGTGCAGAGAAAAAAAACCAAAACAAACTAATGAGATAGATATTTTCTTAGGCAGGAAAAAGTATCAGGCTCTTCTTAGAAATCCAGTGGAAATTTGTTCCTGACTCAAAGGAACAAATGAGTTTTGAGTTTTGTGAGTTGTCTCTGTGACAAGCAGCAAAAAACACAGTAACTGGGAAGCTATTCTTATTTATTAATTTTCCATTCTTTCAGTTGGTACTCCTAAGAATCTTGGTTAAAACTCTTGAGTTCAGGGATGGAAAATGTTATCTGTTCACTAAATTTTCTGTTTTATTTGCCGCTTCTTTGCAATTATAAACACTTCTTTCTATTACCTGAATTACACATCACTCATAAAAGAAACTATTATAGCCACGCAATACTTTGCAGAGTGAATGATTCCATCCTGGAAAGAAGTGAATAATCATGAGTCTTGTTAAGTGTGAGCAGACACCAGGATCTCAGGAGAATGGAGAGGATCTCACATTGCTGGTACAATGGGGCACACAGGCTTCAGGCATGCTTATGAATAAATGTGTATCTGAACAGGTGTCATTAGAAATGATGTAATAGGACTAAAACTGGGCCAAAACAAACTTCCTCATATAATTTTGGGGTGAATAAAGAATGAAAAGTTAAATATTTTTTGCCTATAGGAGCAATGATTCATTAGAACTATTAGCAAATACTAAAAGACCAGGTTTTTTAAGCCAAAAAAACAACAACCTGTAGGAAATTTAGGTAAAAATAGAGAACTTGGAAGAGGGTCTACTAACTGAGGTTTCTGTGCTATAAATTTATTTTAAAATATTTTTATATTTATTTTAAAGTCAATCTGTATTACCTATGTTTAGAAATATTTCAGGGGGCTGCTGTTGTGTCTCCAGAAGGTTTGTCAGGACTGCAGCTTCAGCCCCAGAGGGAGGCAGGTGCACAGGCTTGTTCTCTGCCCTTGGTCTGAGCAGTGATTTATCCTCTCTGTGCACTGGCATGGGACACCACGCTGAGAGACCACAGGTAATGGGAATAAAGCCAGGAACTGCAGCACTGACTTGTGTGGGGACCATGACTTGTAAAGTGCCTCAGAACAAGTACTAGAATACAGAAGAGGCAGAATGAAGAGGATTCCACTATCTCTTTATCATACTTAAATGCAAGTAAAATAGTGTGAAATAGTTAATTTTATGGTTATTTTGAGAATTTGTAAAACTAGAAATCACATGATTTGATTAAGCATATTGATTTAAAATTGAGCTTTAAAAAGACAGTGCACCTATTGATTTTCAAGATCTATGCTCAAAAAAAAATTCTGGGATGCATAAAGAAAACTGAAATGCCTCCCCTCACTCTGTGGTCTTTTCTCCACAGAAATTTGATTTTTTCATTAGGATTTCTTTTTCAACCAGGTTCCCCAGGTAGTTCTCAGACATCAGGGAAAAAGAAATTATGGGGGAAGGAATGATACACCATCTGGCATCAGATTTGACTATTTGTGTGTTTCAGACATGCATCTGAGTGTTCAGAAATGCCTTCATATGCACATATTGTATTCAAGCATATGGTAAAAGAGTAACAAATCTGCTTTGCTGCAGACTCTTTAATCAACTTCTTTTACAGGCAAGCAGAAAGTGTCACTCCATTACATGTTTGCAAAGAGTTATAATATTGCTAAAAAGGGACAATTCTCAAAAGCAGAGATTTAATAAAAATATAACTTAGGTTACATTAAGACATATCTAGATTTTAGGGTTTCCCCTAAAGTTGCTCATAAATATTCTAGTGCTGCTTATAGGCAGGAGTTGACAGTACTGTTTTGTGACCATCCTAACTTATAGTTTATTCTTTCAGAAAGCAGACTAAAACCTGTGGTATAATAAATTTTTGGGGCTATAACATAAATGTCTGATGCCAGAAATAAATTTTGATGTAATAAAATAGTTTTATTTTATATATGTAAGATAGTTTAAATACATAAGCAAACACACACTTGTAGTTAATAGCTTACATCAATACTATTTCTTTCCTCTATTGTTTGACAAAAAGTGATTAAAATTAAATATCTCTGTATTTTGCCCTATTCTGGACAGTCCTTAATTTACTGTGATTGGAAAACAAACCGAGGACATCATTAGCAAGGGCCTGTTGTTAAATTAGTTCAATTAATATTAGAATTAGACTTTGTCTGACCAAAAGTACTGTCAGTGACTTGATGGGTAAATCAATAAAGTTCTCCATTACTTTATTACACTTTTCTTTTTTATCAGCAGAAAAAAAAAAGAAAAAAATAATAAATTAGCAAATATATTTACATGTCTAAGCTAAGTTACTATGCCACTCTTGCTGTATTTAGTAGCCTCACATCTGCTTTCTGTACTCTCAAAGTTTTGTGAAGATGTCATATATTTCAGAGCCTTCTTTGAAGCATCCAGCTTATTTTTGGGTGCTGAGATATCAGTTATCATACTTAACATGAACAGAAGAGGCCTGATCTCTGATGGATAGAGTGGTTGTGAATACCAAGAACTCAATAGTTTATGACATATGAAGGAAGACTAAAAAATAATAATTACAATGTGTAACCTAAAAATGACATACTAATCTCCTTTCATCACAATGTAAAGTTTATGACCAAAATTGTGATGTTTGCCTATCCCAGCTTGTGAGTTTCTTCTTTTAATTCCATGGCTGATTGTTTGCAACTCAATAAACCACAGGGACATGCATTCGTACTTTGATTTCAGTGGCAGCTTTGGGGTAGAGAGGTGGGTCCAGGCTGAGTCTTCTCACTTTCAAACAAAATTTCACTCCATCCATGTGCCAGAACAGATTTCTCTTCTAGACTTTTCATTTTTCATGTTCTTTTTATTACAGAGTCACAGAATAAGCTGAGTTGGAAGGGACCCACAAGAATCATTGAGTCCAACTTCTGGCCCTGCTCAGGACTGTTCCCAAGAATAACACCATGTGCCTGAGAGTACCCATTTTTTAATATATCTTTTACTTCTCTGTGAGGAATTCTATTCCTTTCCTCTATTAGAGGGTTTATTTTATGGTTTTTATTTTGTTGCATTTATTTTTGTTCTTCTTCCTCTTTTCTTACAAGCTTTCTCAAGAGCTCTTGATATTGACCACTATACATTGTTCTATATAAAACCATAAAGTTATGTTCAGACAGTAAAACTGGCTATCAGTCAAGTCCCCTGTTTATTTTATATAATTACACTCCTGAAGAAGCTGCCAGGTGAGGTCTGAAGAGCCACCTGACTGCAGCAGTACAAGTATGGCGCAAAAGTGACTCTAGTCCTCCTCACTCAGAGCTCTCTGTACCTCTGAATAAGAGTCCAGAAGAACTCACCTCCCCATATTTTTATGTTAGGACATGAATGGTGTCTGAAAATCATTCATCAAGGGTGTTATGTCAACTGGCAAATATGGTAAGATTTCTCCTTCTTCCTTCTGGCAGTTTACAGTGTGGTGCTATGGGTAAATCAAGCTTTGTCACAGAGTATCATTCTTTGAAACCTGAGCAAAACAAGAAAATCTAGCACAATCTGCTGCTGGGTTTAGTCAAGTGATTATGTGTTTCATTCACTCTCTAGAAACTGCTTTATATGTTGCTGGATTATTTTTTTTCCCAGAACCAATGCATCTAAACACAAGAAACTCCCAGGCTTTTGGCTGAGGCTGTAGTTTTATTTAGCTTTAGTTTGCACAGAAAGGAAGATTTACTAGTGTAGAAAAATAAATCTAAAGAATGGAGGACATGACCTATGGGAAACCTACAGGAAGCAGAGATATGGAAGGGTTTCTAAAAGATCTGTCGGCAGAATGATTGGACAGGTAGAAAGAGAGACACGGTGGGGGCAGTTGCGGAAGCAAAGACAGGAAATTATTTCAAACAAAATAAACGGCAGTGTAGAGGTCAAAGACAGTGAAGAAATATTGTAAAAGTCTAAGGTTTTCTAAAATGTCACTAAAGATATTAACAAAAATAGTACCCTTCAATGTAAGGGATAAATTGAGCATAAATAAATGGGAAAAACCAGTCTGCATTTAATGAGCTTGAAGTAAAAGGGATGAACAAGATAGGACAACAAATGAGGATAAAATTTAATATAAAGGTGAGATATCTTTCAAAGAGCAAAGATTGCCCTTTTTATATTGTTAAATAAAAGATCCAGAAAGTAGTGAGAAATTATGTGGAAAGAAAATGCAAAGGTAATAGTGGTGTGGAAGAGTTTCAGAGTTGAAGAGAGGTCACAATAACAAGAGCAAAGCTGAGGGGAGAACTGCTAGAAAATATGCAGATCAGCAGGGAGAAAGGAGAACTGACTGTTAGGAAGGAAACAAGGAGGCTAAAAAGCATGAGAAGGAGGCTAAAAAGCATGAGAAGAAAGTTGTGCTGTATTTCAATAATGTCTTGCAAGAAACTGGCAGGTTCCTATATGGGGACGAGGAAAAGAGAGAGGGATGAGGGGAAAGACAGAGAGAGAGAGGCAGGGAGGGAAGGAGAAGACAGAGAAGGGTTTGAAGTCTGAGTTAATGGTGGGAAAAAACAGATGGAACTAAGGAGTTTTAAAGTAGCTGGAAAATAGATATTTAGGTAAACAGATGGTAGAATTGAGCAGCAGTGGAAAGAGACAGCCTTCACAAGTACTGAAGAAAATATTCCAGTGTGCTGAGGAAAGTGTGAAATATGCAGATTCAACGACATGAGGAAACAGCAGCTAAATGAAGTGGTGGAGCACCAAGGACACTGATCAGGAGCAGTGTGAGGACAGAAGAGAAAATAAAAGAGATGCTAAACTCAAATGTAATCCCAAAGCTCAGCAGAGACTGAAGACACAGAGAGAAGGGTATTCCATGAGAGTAAAAAACATATGGTAGTGCAATGAGACTGGGCATTTTTTGAATTTTACAACAGGATTTTTGGCTGACATCTGGAAATTTTATCTTTTTCAATACAATGAATCTTCTAAAGAAATCTATTCAACTTCTACAAGAAATACATGTGGATCAGGGGGGGTTTATGTGTTTTATTTTTCAAAATTTACAGAGAAATTGTATAAATCCCTACAAAAATGGTGAAAATCTGTATGACATTATTCAAAAGGTGGGGTTTTTTTCAGTTAGTTCTTCAAGCTCATAAAAAAACCTCAGCATATGATGATGACTGTTTCGATGCTTTCTCTCACTCCTTGCTGCTTTAAGCTTTTGTGCCATCATTCTTGTAGATATGTGTAACTGAAACCAAGATATTTTTGCCATGTTTAGCTTTCCTTTCATCTATTTAAACTTCTTCTGCCATAGCTCTCCAGTTTTCTTTATTCAAACCAGTTCTGAAAAGATAATTTTGTCTTACTCTCTTTTTTAAAATAGGAAGTTAAATATCTCATGTTACTTTTTCTCTCCAAGAGATATTTAGAACATCCATGGGCAAAATTAATCACCAGCTCTGCTCCTATTTTTCCCCTGAGGAAAAGCAAAGCTGTTCCATCAGTAAATATTGCCTTTTTGCCTAACCTTTCACCCTCACCTCATACTGACTTAACAGAATCTTTACCTCTGTTGGTCAGGTCAATAAGAGCAGCATATGTTTTCACAATGGTAAAGACTAGAACAATTCCCATTGCTCTAATAGAATTAATTTTCAAAGGGCTCTGTTTCTAATGACAGATTCCCTATGCTGTAAAACTGAACACTAAAAAAGCCACAATACGTATAAGATTTAAATGTTTGAAATGGTTCAAAATTAGAGGAAATCTGAATATTCAAACCAGAATAACTATGCTATAAATTACTCACACATAACCTTTCATTTCAAAAGTGACCTTGGTCCCAATCAAGAATTTAGGGGAAAAAAAACCAAACTCTGGAGAGTTTTTTTAAATGCATGCCTCATCAAGTTATCATAATTAAATCATCATTTTCATCAAGCAGTTAAATGTGACCAAAGTACCATGCAAAATTATTAATCACAGCACATATAGAATTTCAATTGCAAAGTTTAAGATGCATTTATTAAAGTCTTCCTAAGATAATAATGAAGTAAAATCATGTTAATGGTTTGTTATTGAAGGAGGAGTTAAAGAGGAATTGTAGAAAGTTTCTTATGAAAAATATGAAATCCCCAATCCTGAAAATTGCTGATATGGATAAGGGATTCATTTTGATATATGTTTCTAGGATTCTTGCACCATCACTTAATAAACTGAAAAAGTTAAACAGGTTCTTTATATGCCTGTATATACTATAGTTAAAGTTAATTCCAAAGACAGCCAGAAATCCTTACCACAGACCTAAACTCTCTCTACTTTAAATTTTCACATTCTTAAAAAGATTTGGTTACTTTTTTATAAAAATCAGAGGCATATTAATACATAGAATCTGTATTTGCATGCATAGAATGCCCCATGTGAAATAATTTTACTCAATTACATCAACATTTAACCTGTTAGAAAAAATTAAACCATGCAACTTAGAGAATATAGCTGAAATAATATTAAGACTCATATTCTGCAACAAGGATGCAGTATGCTAAGCAAAACTTAACCCCTGGTAAAAGATTTTTTTACACAAAAAGAAATAGAAATTATAAAATTTCAAATTTATCATTCTAATCTTTGTATTCTTTTTGAAACAAACATCCCACATGATTTGCCAGAACACTGTACTCTGTGGGTATTTTTCACTTTCCTTCACATCAGGTTCCATCGTTTTTATACTGATGTCATGAATAGTGAGCAACCTTCTTATTTAGAAATGATGCCCTGTGGACTCAGCAACCAAGACCTGGCAATTGGATCTACCTTTCTAGTGATAATCAATACTGTTACAAGTTCACATATCCATATTAATTTCTTGTTTCAAGGTATGCAAATATCTTTATCTTAACTCCACATAATCCCTTTTTTTGACATCCTTGGTTGTTCTTTCTTCCTACTGATCTCTGTTGGGTTTAGCTACAATTTGCTGGGAGGCCACAGATGCTGCCTGAAGGTTAGAGCCCAACTCCATCTACCTCCACTGCCTTTGTGAACAGCCCAGGCTCCAGCTGACCCTGTGGTTCAAGGCTATTCTTTCTACCCCAAATCAGCCAAACCTCAGGGAAACGGGTTGCAAAAAGAAGACAGCAATCCCAAAGTACTTTTCTCCTCCAACCCGTAAAACATTAACTAATTCAATAATAAAGTATGAAAACAGGTGTGCTTTACAGCTATAAGTATATTTGGAGATATCTTCCCTAAGAAAGAATACAAACTGGTTTACCTCAAACTCAGACACAAGTGGACTTCTGGAAAATGTCATGTGCAGTTAGCAGATTTGGCTTTTCCACTGACTCTCTGATGAATCTGAGAAAAAACAGCCAAAAAACTGAATGTAAAGTAGTTCAAGACCAAAGGCCTAATTTTAACAACCTCTCCTAAATCAGTTACCAGGTGAATTCTGATTGTTACTCTGCTATAGTTTTGAGCTGATCATTAGAGATAAAAGTTTATGTTGTATCATTCCTGGTGCAATTGCCCAGGAGAAGAGGCCAGAGCCCAGCCTGGTGTTTGTACACAGCCCTTGACCAGAGGTGATACTCTTGTAACACAGACAACCCTTTTTAAATTTACTGCCAGTTGGAAGAGAGACTACTTGTATGATTTTATGAGTTTTGCTAAGCTTGGGAGAACTGAGGATCAAACCTCTTTTGACAATGACAAAAAATGTTTTAATTCAGCACTTCAGACTGTTTTGGTAATATACAATTACTTAAGACACAATTTATCTTTGTAACAGTGGATCTTCATACAGAGCTGTTATGGAAATTATTTGCTTGTTTTATTTTGTTTTATTTTGTTTGCTTTTTTCTCTTTATTTTAAATACTGCAGCCAACAAAGGTAATACAAGGAGCTTAATAAACAATGAAGACTTGACAAAAATATCATCTTTAATATTGTATGTTCTGATTTAAAAATATCGCTTTTTCTTCCATTTAGTGGGCAGGTAAAATACAGTTTGGAGGGCTTTTCCTCCAATGCCCTTCTTCAAAACAGGGTCAGCCAAAGCAGTTTTCTTGGGATTATATGCCATCAAGTTTTCATGTCTCTAAGGACAAAGAATCCACAACATCTTTCTGGGAAACTTGTGCCAGTGTTCTGTCACTTTCAGAAAAAAATGCTTTTCCATGTGTTCAGATGAAACCTCCTGAGTTTCAATTTGTACTCATTGCCTCTCATCCTGTACTTGGAAATCCCTGAAAACAGCCTGGCTGTGTCCTCATTGCATCCTGCATTTACAGACATTGCCAATTATTCCTCCTCAGATGTAAGAATTGGTATTTCCTTTTGTTTAGTTTCATGAGGTTCCTATCTGCCCCATTCTTCAGTCTATCCAGGTGAAAGGCAGCACAACCACCTAACTTGTTAGCCACTCCTCTCAACTTTGTACCATCTGTGAACTTGATCAGTGTGCACTCATTTTTCCATGTCATTAATAAAGATATCAAAGAGAATTTCACCCAGTAATGACCCCTGGGGTGCCCCACTGGTTATGGCCTCCAACTAGAGTCCAGTCATTTAACCAGTTCCAATTCCACCTCATTCTCTGCTCATCCAGCTCATACTCCATCAGTTCCTGCATGAGAATCTATCTTATGGGAGACAGGGTTGAAAACTTTACTGAAATCAAATAGACAATATTCACTGCTCACCCCTCAGCTACCAAACACTCATTTTATCACAGAAGGTTATCAGCTTGGTCAAGAATTACTTCCCCTCCTTGAACTCATGCTGATGTCTTGTACCTTGTAGGCACCCTCTTGCTTACATGAAAATTCTTGAGGTAACTCTGCTTCAGCCCTGCTTCATTGTATTTACTTCCCCTTTTTTTTCACATTGCTCCAGGCTGTTTGGGCATCAAAAGTGTTCTTCACTACCCCCATCAGAGCTTTTGGTAACTTAACTTCCTCAGAAATTCCTGGATTAAATCCCTCTTTACCAGGGCAGCCATCCTGTTGGCAGAGATACTTTGGCCATGGTTAAACAGGTGGGTCCCATCTCTCTTCAAATGCAGATGTTGCTCTTCAAATAGTGGTGATAGAAAACAAAATCCTGCTCCCAGCACCAGCTCTGCAATCAATTAACCCATTGACTCACTGCCCTGCTTTGCCCTCACCAGCAGAATTCTGGAGAACACTACCAGTCCTTGGTAGCCTCACCCATCACCCTCAGAGCTGTGTAGTCACTTTCTGTACTCACCAGGGTACCACTAGCATTCCCACTGGTGCCCACCCAGAGAACCAGGGGGGGTTTAGTTTTTGGGGGTTTGGACAGGGCTCAGCAGTCTCTCCACAGCATCCCATAACACAGCCAGTGGCAAGCAGAAAACTTTTCTAGATAACAGGCCAGGCTAGCAGATCCATATTATTTATCAGCACATTTCTTGAAATAATTTCCACACAGGCCAAAATTTTCCCCCTAAAATGCCCAAGCATAGTTCAGGCACGATAGGCTCTTCCCAGCAGGCAGTAAAGACAAAGCCATGATGCTTTTTGCCATCCCTGGGGCCAGGGAAGTTTTGCCATGTCAGTCCATGCTGCACTTCCTGAGGTCAGCCTAGAGGACCTTGGTCCATTCTTGCTACTAGAATAAAACAGGAAACTGAGGACCTGGAAAGATGGATCACTCAGAGGAGAAAGTGGTTTTAGTATCATGAAAGCAGAGAAGGAGAAAATGTTGGTGTCAAATAAAGGGAACATAAGAAGTATGTTAAGCAGTATGCATTTGATTTATGAATCTTGATACAATGACAGAAAGAGACAAATTTTATATAAGCCACAAGAGGTTATTTGGAATTGAATGGGTCATATATTGAAGGAATTTGAACAGAGGATGACTCTGTTTGTGGACTGGTTTTAAAAAGTGAAAAACATTTTCAAAGTCAGACAGAGCACAAAAAGGCAAACACAGCAGGATAAAGCAAAGGAGGAATACCGTAAAGAGGTTGATAGAATTAAGATAAAACTCAAGTGTGCACTCAAGACAGAAATGAGCTAAATAAGAGATTAAATTTGAATTTATGGACACTAATAAAAATGGATGCAAGCTCATTAATAGAAAATTATTAAAGTCCATCCAGTTATCTGCATACAAATAAATATATGATACAATGAGCCTAAGTAGAATTTTTTAGAAGGTAACAATAAAAGTATATTAATATCATGGGATATAAATTGTCTTTAGCATAGAGCGACAGTGTAATGATGCTTGAGCAATTAAGACAGAAAGGGAGAATTAGAACTGTGATATATAGGTAGGAGGATGATTTTGCAAATATATCTCCTGTGCATTTTTAGAAGTGATGCAGTTGAACAATCACCATGTGGACTGTATTCAGAGAGGAGAAACATGGGCTCCTTAGGTAATCACAGCCTTACAGGCCAGATTGTGAACACTTTAAGATGAACTGGAATTAATTAAAGTCCTTATCTCAGCTAGGACACAACTTGTGCTCTCTTATTTTATATATACTAGTGTTTGTATAGGTGGTGGAGGGAATGTTATTCCAACTAAATACTTGGCTGCAGCTGGACATTTCTCCATAAAACTTTATCACTTGTGTCCAAAATCTCAGAGTCTGTGATTTAATCCTGCTTTTTTTTTCCTTGTTTTTTATTTCTGTTCAGACCCATGCACTTGTATTCCTACTAGTATTATTTGTGTTTACTTGCCTTTTCCAAATGAAGTTATTTCTTCTGATTCATAAGAATAAGTCATCTTAGATGTTGGTCAGGGCTATCAGTATGTTTGATTTGTTGTCCAAGTGCCCAGAGGTTGACAAGATTCACAAAACATTCAAAAGAAGGCTGGGACATACACTAAATCCACTAGAATATCCCTCCCCTTGGAAAGGGTTAATGAAGAATTTAAGAAAGCATTTGACATCAGCTAGTTAGCAACAATTCAGCATCAAGTATTTAAGCCACTTGCTTTCCAAGGGGAAAAAGAGAATTCATGGTGATCTTTTCACACATGACCTGAGCACATATACTTTATTCCTTTTTCCAATCTATTTTAGCTACATTTATATGCTCTTTTTTCATCTCTCTTAATTTGATGTGTTTCTTTCAAAGCTGATGTGTATCTCTTTGACAATAATAAAAAGTAATTAGATGCCTTCATTTGTCTGTGATTCAAGACTTTGGGTCTTTGAACATATCTGTAACATTGCATGTCTTTTCAGAGGAATTTTCAGCATCCCTCACACAGTACAGTGCAGTTGGTTCACAGTTTCCATAACACTGCTGAGAATCAAAAAGACAAAAATTTAAAACTTGCCATAAACATAAAAAATATCCTCGCTGCAACTATTACTTATTTTTACTTATTATGGCAAGAGATTGCAGAAATGCAGCTGGATTTCACTGGAGATTTACATTGCTTAAATACTAAAAGAAAGAGGGTTATTTTAGATTCTTTTAAGAAATCACACTTTAATACATTTTTTTTCTAAGAAATTAGAATAGTTTAATTCAGCAGGTGAAGACTGGAATATGGCTACTGTGTGTGAATATGAGAGTGGGAGCAAGGAACAAAGGAAGCCAATAAATTTTAACTTTGAAGATTAAAGCAAATCAGTCTCATATAACCATGAATGAATGCTGAAACTTGATGGATTTTTTTCTTCAAGCTATAAGATTAAACTGCAAGATTCTGGAACATCTTTTCTTTAGATAAAGAAGTGCAAATAGCAGTTTTATGGTGGAGTTTAGTTAAAGTGTTTGGGCTGATTAGTTTTCTAGACACGGTTCTTGGGAGACAGTCTGAAATTAATGCACCTGGAGGAAAAGATTTGGGGCACATGAATGGAAGCCAAGCCATATCATTTGGTCTCAGAAGCAAAGGATGGTCTCTGGTCTGTTACATTAGCAATCTAGTTTGCAAGTCTTCACTCCTTTCTGCTGACTTTCTTGTCCCTGGATACACCTTATTCTGGAGTTCCTTTCCTTCATAAGCATCATTTCTCCTCACAAAAATACTTGTACCGCCTACCCTTTTTTTTTTTTTAATTTCTCCACTCCTACCATTTCATTTTTCTGGACATTTTCAGGCTTTGTGTGACCTGAATTGACCATGGCAGAAGGTCTATGTATGCCCATTCTTCTTTCTTCCTTTGACTTTTGTTTATGCATGATCAGAGAAATGCTTTGAATAAAAAATACTTTTAATGACACCTCTACAGAAAATAGAGTATATAACCAAATGTGAACTAGGGACAGATAAGAAACAAAATCTGGCTGCACTTCCACTTTTGTAATGGGAAGATAGCTTCACTGATTCAACTTTTTGCCAAGAAAAATACTTCTAGAAGTATACTTCTAGTGGAAGACAGAAATTTGTCATAAAGGTACAAAATAGTTGACATCAACTTATAAAATACCTTCAGCATATTATCTCATACTGAAGATTTATATCCTTCACTAACAATATATTGTCAGTCTGTGCATTCCAGTGGGAACTTAGATAACTCATTGATTATTTTAATATATATATCTCATAAATCAAAGATTCAGGTTGAATTAAAAGGAGTGAAAATCTCAAAGAATAGAACAGAGGAGACATTTAAAAATTCCAGATACTTCCTTTTTGAAATATGGCAGTTATTTATGGGCAGACTTAAAATGAAATTTTAAACAGGCTATCAAAAGCATAATTTAATTTTGGCTCAATAAATTTACTCATATGGTAAACTGGTATCTAGAACTGAAGAGAAGCAATTTTGCCAAGATCTATTCAGACATTCAAAAAGTGGTGAAGAAAGCTTCAGTCACTGGAGGGAAACCCAAATAAATTAGATACCAAATTAAACACAAATATAAATAGAAATTATACAAACAGAAACAAAAATAGAAATATTGCAAAGAATCTCGAGTAAACCCAAAATATGCCACATTTTCCAAGTGAATAATATATTCTTTAAAGAAAATTGAAATGTTTTTCACAGTAAACCAAATAAACACACAAACAAAAAAACACCAGAAACACTGTCTAAAATAAGTGCTAAACAAGCCTGTGTAAGTGGCTGAACTTCTCCTTCTGCTTTCAAGAAATTAGATGCAGCAAGAAAATATTTAATCTACTTGTTTATCCTAGACCTTTAATTTTCATCGTGATTAAACTAAGTTTATTAAGGCAAAAATTTTCCATCACTGGGAACTCATATACAGCACAGTGATAACAAGCTAGTATTTATGGTGAGAACATTTTTGGGAGAAATGAACAAGAAAATCAAAACATGCATGTAGTTAATTCCTACCCAGCCTCCCTGAGCTCCCTCCTGAGCCCCAGGTCCATTGACTGCTCAGGCTGGAGCCAAGGAAGGTCCATCATCCTCATGGTGTCAGAGACTGAAATAGTTCATGCCTCAAACATTGATGTAAAAGAGTTTGCCCATTAAAACAAAAACTGTATAAGGAAGCAGCAACCAAAAAATCACTCAAAGATACCTTACTGGGACTTTGCGTTGTAGGTTAAACCACCTGGACAAGATGCCATTGTTCAATCATTGCAGCCTAGGGGAAACAAATGAGGCTAAAGGAGAGGACTGCATCCACAAGAAAGCCAAATGCAGCAGAGACTCTTCCTTGGCTGAGTTTGGGGGGGGAACCACAGCCCACAGAGGCCAGGTTTACTCCCCCCAAAACGAGGTGGGTGAGGAGGTTTTGGGTGTAACCTCTGGTCAGAGGCAGTGAACACCCATCCTCCCTCACACAAACTGACCCAGCTGTGGAATTCCCAACCCCACAGGCCACATCCATGGGACATTCACGGGAGAGGTGGCTGAGGGGGTGTCATAATCCATCAAAGATCCCCCCAAAGAGGTCATTCCTGAAGCCTTGCACCACAGGACTGCATGTGATGCAACAAATCCAGTGGAAGAGACAATGGCAAACTCCCCCTCTCCACCAGGGGTATGCCTGGGTTTTCCAGCCTGGCACCAGCATGTATTAACCCAGCATAACATTATGCTTTCTGGGGGACAACCTTCAACACCAAGACCAGTTGGAGAGGATCAGTGGAACATTTCTGGGACCCACAGAGTGGTGATATTTTCCTTATTCCGTCCCTGTCACTCTCTTTCTGTCCTCTCCTCCGCCTATTTCCTATTTCTTTCTTTCTCTCATTCACATTTACTATTAAATAAAACCCATCCTCTTATCACTGGCATATGGTCTTGTTTGCACCTTAATTCGGGCAGAGGCATTTCTAAGAACTTTAGTCACTGGATCTTGACCCGTGCTCTGGGGAAGATCCATTTCCCGAGGGCCTTTGACCACAGCTGGGCACAGCACAAAAGGCAGATGGCCCCACCTCTGGCATTTTACTCAGTAGCCCAGAAGTCTGCAGAAAATTCAGACCTAAAGTTAAGAATATATATTAAGGTATATTAAGGCAGAGCTAGAGATGTCTGTTGATGTTAGTGTCATGGCTTGTGTTCTCCCGATCAAGGAAGGAAAAACTAGAATGATTTGCTGTTAAATAAATGCTGAAGACAAAAACAATCACCAGAGCTATCCAGATTATCCTCTTGTATGTGCACTATATCCAGACTATCCTCCTGTATGTGCACTGACCACTGCAAGGGGCTGAATGATAAATAGGTTCCAATATTAGCCCACAGGATAAGGAAGGTGAAAACCAAATCTTTTAGAACTTAAAATTTTGATTTTCATAATCCTCTGTTATTATTCCCTATACCTCATAGCAGTAAGAATCCAGAACCAAGTAAGGAAAACAGCAGTTAGATATTGGAGGTTTTATCAGTTGTGACACTTTGTTTCATATTTTCAGTAAAAATGTGGTTAACAGGAAGAAGTTTAATAAATAATTTTTCTGAATAATGATTTTTCACTTTCCGGTCAGCTAGATGTAAAATAAAGACTGAAGAAAAATAAAACTGATTGAGAGAGAAAAAGCCTTCTGATACCTGAAAATCTCACCTCATTATCTCTTTAAGAGACTATCACCATTATATTAATAATCATCATTTCTAGGATGCAATAGATTTTTTGTCTGAGAGACTGAACGAGCTTTCGGACCCAATTTCTCCATTTCCTCCACTTGCTACACTTTGTTTCATGCTCTGAGAAGTCCTGGAGCATATAAACTCAATTACTTTTGGATGAAACTAAACTTCCTGAGCGTACATAACATTTTGCACTTGCTAATGTGCTCGCAGTGCAGAGGAGCACTCAGACTCCTGCAGAAGAACACTCTCAAGAGAGCAGTGTGGGTGTCAGGTCCTCAGCACCAGTCACTTGATTGTATCTGTCCTCTGATCATGCAACAGGCTTACCTAGACAGAACATTGCTCAAATCAGTGCTAGGATCAGAGATATTTAAATACTTATCCTCTCAGTCAATAGCTGTCAGCTGCCTCAGAACCTCTGAGTGTGCAGGAATATTCTGATGTAAAAGGTTAAGAAACAGAGGAACATCAATATCTAGTGTCAGTGCAAAACTCTAAACACAACCCAGCTGCATTCCTCACAAACAGTACACTGCTCCATGTTGTTTTCAATTTTGCTTTTATTCAGACTTAAATACTTTGGCTATAATTATAGGTGAAATAAGATATAATTCTTGTAAATAATAGCTTTAATTTCAGTTTAATGAGACTATACTGTTACTCAAAACTTGGGGATGCTATTTGATTTGGATCTATTTTTAATTATAGTCCAATGGCTTTTAAATCAGGTCACTGACCAGTACATTTTCACATCCTCAATTTAAGTAAATTTACCCACATTATGCTTTGTGGAGCATTTCAATGTAGCAGCAAGCTCTAGGATTGCATTATAAAATCTTGCAGATAAAGGCATATAATTTTATCTGAATAGCAATACTTGTTAAACATACCGTGTCAGTACAGCATTTCTCACCCCTGTTCTGTACCATTCAGCTGCACAAATTCCTGACTGGCAGTTAAAATTGTTGTCTATTGAGATCTCAAGAGTTAAGCAGGTGAAGAAGTGGGGCCAATTTTTTAAAAAATCTTGAAAAGGATGCAGCAATGTCTGACTTTGCAGCCCTGGCTACATCTGATTACTTTTCAGTTCCTAGCATTAGTACTGACACAAATTGCTATACTGAATATAAAATAAATTGTTTATTAAATGTTTGGCCTTCTTTTTTTTTTTTTATTTGGCTATGACACACAGCATTAGGTTTAATTCTGCATTGCCAGATTTTTTAAGATACAGATTTTTATTTGTGGAGATTTTTTAATTATTATTATTATTAGTAGTAGTAGTATCATTCTTTGTTTATTCTACCTGTTATAAGGCCAGCCAGAAGCTCTTATATTGTTTTACAACCTATGTAATATCCCAAAGGAGAAAAACATTGAAATTGACATTTAAATAAACTTTTAAATTAATTCTTATAAATATAAACATAAACATCTAAAAATACTTGTCCAAAAACCCAGAGATTTTATGTTAATATGAATATTAATACTATATCATTGATACTATATTAGCAAAGAAATAAAAGTCATGCAATGAGATCGGATTCTTTGCCACAATGATCAAAGTGGAATTGAATTTAAGGAAATCTAACTTTATCAAAAAAATATTCAGATGAAGAAATATCTGATCCAGAAAGAAAGCTCCCAACAACTATAAACTGATACTATAATTCAATGGTAACCATAACCATGTTCATTCAGTTGAATAGCTGGAGAAAAAAAAATCCAAGTGTTTAAATTTAAATATTAAACAAGAATATAATTTCCAGTATCTTAAGTATCAGACCTTGAATAATAGCATGCCAATTATCTCTTGTAGAATAATATTTTATAAATATGAATTAAAAGAGATAAAATATTTTTCATCTCTTTTCATTTTATTTCGAATAAAACAAATATTGTTGTCACTGAGAGGTCTTTTTTTCACTCTAACATAATTAGACATCATGTTATTGCCATATGTTTTAACATTAATCTAAGACATGTGCCCACTATTGTGAACTTACCCCCCAGATATTTCTCTGACTGAGTGATCCACAGATCCCCTGGAGGGCGGGGTGCGCTCTGTGTCTTACCTGTCACATTTTTAGACATCCTCCCAGTGGGTGGGGGTGGTCTGCTGCTGCAAATCCCACACGTGTGGGGATGCTGGTTTTGATGCTGAGGCTCCATGAAGGCAATTAATAAAGGCAGACTAAAAGAGCATGTAATAAAATGATGCTTTTCCTTTGAGAGGAGCGAGCTGTTATACACTTTTCTGTGTTTCTGGGCCCTAGGCAGGAGGAAGCAATCTATAAGGGACACAAGGACTGCATGGTGAAGAAATTATTTGAAAACCACCTTTTTGTTACCTCATAGCCCACCTATTAAAGGATCTTCTTGTTAAGGAGAAAACAAAAGATGCTCTGGTCACAGATACAGGTGATATAATTAAATTCAGAACAACAGTATAATCAACACATACTCTTGTTCCAATGTGCTCAAGGCCAGGTTGGTTGGGGCTTTTGGGTAACCTGGTCTAGAGGAAAGTGTCCCTTCTCCAATGCAGGGAGCTTGGAACTGGATGATCCTTTCTGACCCAACTCATTCCATGATTCTGTTATCCAGAAACATCTTGTCTGATGCCTGAGTGAAAATAAAGGAAAAATAATATTTATCAATGAAATATTAGACCAATAACCACATTATAAGAACATTTCTTTTCCTTCTAAACCTCCTCAGATTCTGGGAAAAGAACATAATGCACACATATGATACAATAATCTGACAGTTAAAATATCTCATGGCTGTTTTAATATGCAAAGTACTTTTTACTTAAAAACGGTCTTTATCTTTTGCTAATAGGAACCTTTCTAGGGAAAATGGATGCAATTACTAAAAATAATATTATATTTTCTCATATGTATTAATCTATTTTCTATCACGTTATTGGAGATTGTCAGGGCATAAGGGAATGATCTAATTACAAAAGATATTAAAATTTGAAAATAGGTTCATTAAGGATTTCAAAAGAAGGGAAACCTAATCGACATTCAACTTTTATGTTCTAATTACATGATGATCAGTAATCACCATTGTCTCATGTCACATGCACTAATAAAAATCTCTCCCAAGTGCACAATAAAATGCCACAACATTAACTGAATTACGCAAAAAGAAATTTTTGGTTTAAACATTTTTAATAGTGTTGGTTTCATTGTTCAGAGGTTGGTCTTTTCGGGTTTTTTAGTTATAGTGACAAGTGAACATTAAAAATTCTTTAAAAAAAAAAAATCTAGCTGATTCACAAATCTAATTTAATGATCTTTAGTAATTCTCTAGACTACTGCAGTATGCTTCAGAATAATCTCCAACAGAATCCTGCCAATGGAGCCATGGACTGCAGTCTACACACTGGCTTGGAGGAAATTTCTCTCAGACAGCTCTGACAGGGAGTTTAGAACTGAAATGCCATTGGATTAGTAACATTCCAATTTATCAAACCTGCAGATGATTCATTTTTTTCTCTTCTCCCCTTATTGACCAAGTGATACGAGGTGTTATTGATTAAATGGTCATATGCTACTTCATCACATGGAGCATTCCAGCTCAGTCTGTAATTTATGCTTTTTGTGCAAAGAAGTAAAAAAGCAAAAACTCCAAACTACTTTCAGAGAGTGACAAATGTCAACATTCAGCACCTTGTGATCAGTTTTAATTCCTGTATGATGTAAACACATATGTTAATTTCCTGTCATTACAGTAATTTCAGTAAACATAATTAAAATAAATATGTATCTGCAGTTAATTTACAGTTGTACCTTGAGCTATTACTGCTATTTCTGATTCTAAATGTGTGTACCTAGCTGTAAACAGAATATAAAAATTGCACAGCTAGTTTTTGCTGTACTGAAATAACAAACAGTTCTTACAGTTTGGGAACTGAGTAGTCTCCTGTATTTAATGAAAAGTTGAAATGAGGAAAAGGCTTTCGAAGCAAAACAGTCTCATACAAAAGCAAATTATGTACATTCTTGGTTTCTGCAGAGATTGTCTTTACAGAAAATATTACCCTTACTAAAGGTTAGAATAAAATTCAGAAATTGGTTGCTAACAGCTATAACTGTATACTAAAATTAGGAAGCAGAATTTTTAATAAATACATATTTAATAAATACAATTATGAGAAAAATAACAAATTAAACCTTTTATTTTGATAAAAAATATAGGCTTCCACTTCTTTTTGTCTGAAATCCAAAACCTAAAACCAAAATTCCCATACTGTTAATAAAATTTTACAAGACCCTGAAAACAACATGAAACAGTTCTTCTTGCAGACCAGATTAAATTATTTTGCTTATAATCAGTTTTAGATTTTTTTTTTCATTTATTTTGTTGGAGGAATAAAAACAGCAGGTGTAAAACTTCATGCTTTAAATTTTGAAATTTGACCTTAGCTGATAAAAGGCTTGTGACGCAGTGAGAATTTGTAGACTCTTGCTGGCAAACTCTGCAGCTTTGCAGAAGTGTTTATCAGCCTTGTAGGGTGCACCTGGACTCATAAGAACAGTTTTGGCTGTGCTTCAGGAACTTTAATTCCTGACTGCCATGGTTCTTGCCTGTTCTCAAGATCAGCACAATAGTGTTTATGCTGCAGAAGAGCCAAACTCAGCAATGCCCAGCTTTAAACTGGCCTCCCAGCACTTTCTCAAGCAGGAAAAGGAGCATAGTCATTAAAACCCAAGCACATTCTGCCTGTAGGTCACACACCAGCGTTTGCTTGTCTTCACATAATAAGATGACTAGCCCTCTCATTTACCTGGAACATCAAGTTACAGCCAAAAGCACCTGAGATCTTGTCAAAAGGAAAGCCACAGAGCTGAGAAAAATTTTAAAAGCTCTTTAAGCTTCACATGATTCCCAACAATGTCACTGAAAGAAATCTCACCCTCATTGTTAGGAGTGGGAAGGGCTCCAGGCAGATTGACACCTCAGCCAAGCATCCAGAAAGCCTTTTTGATGCTGCTGGTTAAATGCCTGTCCTTAATTTTCTGAACAAAATAAACTTTTCTAGCATTGCAGCTCTTTTATACCACAGGCAGAAAAGAATGGGTGCAGCTATACAATACCATATACATTCTAGAGTCCAATTGGACTCACACCACTCAGACATGATGTCTGATGCCTCCTATGCACATTCCTTTTCCCTCCACACCACAGAGGAGTTGCTATGTGCTCTGCCTTTTGGTTATCTGCACTTTCAGAGTCCACAAATCCAAATCAGACTCTCTTTTTTCAGACCTTCCCCAGCCTTGACAAGCAATGCTGGTATATGGAGAAAGGAGGGAAGTAAGTTCTAAGGGAAGTGGATTTGGCTTAACAGCATTTAGGAACACAGGGTAGGATCATGTCTTACCCTGAAGAGAAAAAATTACCAAGGACATGCCTCAGTGCTGAATATTTGTCATTTTCCAGTTTCCTGTAGTTTACAGAATCATGGAATGGTTTAGGTTGGAAGGTTCCTTAATGATCATCTATTTCTAATCACCCCACCATAGACAGGAACCTTCCATGAGACCAGGCTACTCAGAGCCTTATCCAGTCTATCTTAACATGTCCAGGGATGGGGAGTCTATAACCTGAGTGGGAAACTTTTTCCAGTTCTTTAAAACCTGCACAGTAAAGAATGTCTTCTTAGTACCTAATCTAAACCTATCCTCCTTCAGTTTAAGGCTATTCCCCATTGTCCTCTCACTGCATGTGAGGAATTCCTCTCCAGCTCTCTTACAGGCCCCTTTTAGGTGCTGGAAGGTGCTCTAAAGCCTGCACAGAACCTTGCCTTCCCTTCTCCAGGCTGAACAGCCCTCTCTCCTCAGCCTGACTTCATAGGAGGGGTGCTCCAGCCCTCTGATCAATTTAGTAGCTCTCCTCTGGATTTGTTCCATCAGATCCATGTGTTTCTTGTGTAGTTATCAGTTTCTTTTCTATATATAGGTATACATTTTTTGTAAATTGTGAGTTCTATTTCAGCATTCACTGCAACACCAATATTCTTTCTCATGTTTGAAAGCCTGCACTTAGTAAGCAGCTTGTGTAAAAAGAGTTGCTTGGGAAGATTCTACTCATGAGTTCTTTAATCCTTCTTCACAGATGGTGAACCCAGAGGATGCTGACTGAGCTAAATCACGTCTTCCTCTCTAGGGGCTGAAGGGAAAAATCAGTGGTGTTAAACAAAATTTTCAAGTTTCAATACTGTCCAAACATGAGTAATTTTTCTTTATTACCTTCCTTTCATAAAATATATTTTTCATCTTTTTTTTACACCATCTCAGAATTCTAAAATCATCTTTAATGAATACATTTTAACAGTACCTTGTACATTATTATTACTTCTTTATCTTTCCTGGAGAAAAGCATCACAATGACAATGTCCACGATCACATCTATTTTTTCATAATTAGACCATGCTGATTGCTTCTAGTCATTCTATTAGCAATGAAAGCACCTTCTTCTGTTTGCAGTGTCTTAAAACAGATATGAGCCTCTATTGCTTAGGACCCATCTGGGCTAAGATTAGCTTAAAAGTTAGCAAAATACAATCTCTTTGATAATTTCACCTATTACTGAAACTGCATTATGTAGCAGCCTCATTACCTAAGGCTACATGGGTTTATATTAGAAAATTATTTGTTTATACTTACACTCAAATTTACCAAATTTCAAACTTTCATAAAGGCGTTTTTCTGACTCTGCTTTCTGCCCGAGGCATTTTTGTGTGTCATGGGTGAAAACACTTCAACAACTTTTAAGTACAGTGAGCAAAACAAATACTCTGTCACCATTATTTAAACATTTTAGAATAAATTTAATACCTGTGGTTTGCAATAAACCCTTGATATTTGACAAGAAAAGTCTTGGAACAATAAAGGAAAGCCCACATCAATGTGTAAACTAAGCAAAATTATTTTTAAATCCAGATATTCCCAAGTTTTCTTGGTGCCAGATGTGCATCTGTAACAAAGGAAGTGAAATAAAGAGGAAGCTGTTAAAAAATTCTCAGTGATTATGTTTATAGGATAAAACAGGAATTTTTTTCTTTCATCTGATTTGAGCAACAAAAATACCAACAGAGAGGTAATGAAGGGTTTTGCCTCACTTCTTGAGGAAGGCAGTATAAGGACTAGCAGTGAGATTTACCTTGCTTAGGGGAGTCTGGTTTTGTGTTTGGAGCTTCCAAAAACCTAATGATTGTCTCTTTGGCTTCTTTTCCACTGAATAAGAATTTACCTTGGAAGAAGAGGATTAGAGCCCCTGGCTGTGAGTGGTCTTTGTAGACAGCAGAGATTGACCCAGAGAACATTTGAGACTGCAACTTTACTAGTACACAAGACTTGCCAGGTAACAATCTTAAGAATGACCTGTCTAGGAAAATGCCATCATCTATTCTATTAAATTATCCTCCAATACATAAGATAGATGACTGCAAATTTTCTAGTGAGAGTGGTCCGTGGCCCACACTAACCCTGAACCATGCCAAGAAAGATTTTGAGAAAGTGTGAGATCAAAAAGCATGCCATGAGCTGCTCTGGCAACTCACAAGATGAAGTTCCAGCATGCAGAAATATTCCTTGACATTATCATGTTTGCTAGTCAAAGTAGAAAAAAAGGTGTAGTTAAACTGAACTACTTTTATGCCTTTCAGCAGGATTTGTGTTTGTTTAGTTAGCTGTCAGTGTCTAATGGTCTCAGAGAAGGATTAAGCACCTCAGGAGGTATCTGACTGCAAGGACACAAGGTCAATATGCAGTGATATATATGGCAGAGGAGAGTTTGCTCAAGTGTGTCACCAGAAAGAGCTGAGTTCAACTACAACATCAGTAACGTAGGCCTGAACCTCAGACAGGTCCAAGTTTCTTGCTCTGCCTCTCATTTCTGAAGCTGTGTTTGATGCTACATAGTGTTAGTATAAAATGCAGGGAAATGCTGTGAGCAGGGAAAAGAAGACACATCATCCATCCAACAGGAATTTCTTTCCTTACAAAGTCCTGTTTATTCTTGTACCATCTTCTTATCTGGCAAATCTTGTTACCACATTCGCACAGCGTTGCAGAAAGTACAACTCAGTGGAAAGACAGCAATGTTTTTCTACCTAGAAAAAACATTTTCTCATGGTTCAAATACTGTCACGTAGAGCAGCAGGAAAACAGAAACTGAGAAGGGAATTATATTGATTTGGAAGAACTTCAAAAGAAATGGGTAACTGTGGATGTATTGTGTGAGGTACAAGTTGGTGTCAGTTGAAATATGCTCTGAAAGTTCAGCCTGAACCATATCTATGTTGGAAGGAACCCAAAAAATCATCTAGCTACAATCCTCCTTACTGTAGGCAGGGACATTTTCCACTAGAACAGGTTGCTCATAAACCCTCCAAGCTGGCTTTAAACACTTCTGGGGATGAGGCATGCACAGCTTCTCTGGGCAACCTGTGCAAGTGCCTCATCACTCCCACAGTAGGGAATTTCTTCCAAATATCTAATCTAAACCTACCCTCTTTCAGTTTAAAGCCATTCCCCCTTGTCCTGTCACTACGTGTTTGTAAAAAGTCCCTCTCCAGCTCCCTTGTAAGCCCCCTTTAGGTACTGACTAGGCACTAAAGGCTGCTCTAAGGTCTCCCCAGGACCTTCTCTTCCCCAGGTTAAGCAGCCCCAACTCTCTCAGCCTGTCCTCACAGGAGAGATGCTTCAGCCCTCTGGTCATCCTTGTGTCCTCCTCTGGACCTGCTTTAACAGCTCCAAGCTGTTCTTATATTGGAGGCCCCAGAGCTGGGCATTTCAGGTGGGCTGTCCTGAGAGTGGAGTAGAAGGGTAGCATCAAATTCCACTGCTTTTCTCTTTTTCCTGATAGATTCTTTCATCACACTTTGATACCATAACTTTTCACTAGAGAAAGAAAGGAATCAAATGAAAAGAATTGATTTTTTTTTCTGATGTTCAATTACCGCCTTTCAGATAAATTCATTTGCTTTAAAACTTCCCTCCCCAAAGAGGTCATCTGTAGGCATGCAGAAGGATAGGAAACAAAATAATATGCTCCACTTACATATTCTGTTTTCTGTGTAGCTTTATAATGTGCAAATTATTCAAGAGAAATAGTTTCTTGGATCAAACTGAGCTGAAAAAAACATTAGTGATTGCCTAAAGCAACATAAATAAAAGAACAAAGTTATGGTTTTTATTCAGTGTTTGACTTTTGTTCTTGTTTTCTTTTCCATTGCTTAACCACACTTCTCAACAAAAAAAGACCCTAGTTGTTTGCAAGTCTTACATAATTTCACTTGGGGACTGTAAGCTCTGTTCTCCAAAATCTATGCCAAATACAGTCAAAAACGCAAACAGAAAGATCAAGCACCATGTAACACTAGAATGTTTCCAATTTTTAATTTTGCTGTAAAGGAAATACAAACTTCAGCATATAAATTCTACACCTTTGTAAATAAGTCTTCAAGACAATCCATAGAAGACTGCAATAAGGAAGAAGTAAAAAGAGGAAATCCAGATGCAAGGGTAGTACTAATGAGAAGAAAGCAAGATTTTAAGACAATGGACTTCTGAGCTGAGGTCTTTACAAAACCTGTACACATACATCACCTGTAGCACTCATGAAACGGAGGGATTTACAAATAATTTACAGGTCACACATCTGAAAATATGGTAATGATTATCTGTCACAACTTGCCAAGCAACAAACAGACCATCTTTGATTTCCATTTTCATCAGTGTAACCTTGAGCATGCCCTAGACCTGTATAAACAGACATTCTGTTAAGTATTATAATTCTTATTTAAATGAAGTGAAAAAGTAATAATTCCACATATTGCAAAGCAGTTAGTGATCTCATTGTCCCCCTGTGTTGTATGCATATTTGTTTATCAGCATGAAGCAGCTTCTTATCTCTTTTCAAAGCCCAAGGCAAACAAAGTAAACATTTAATTAGAAACATCAGTTCCTAAACTTATTGGCATTTTTGACTTACAGTGAACTCCCAGCTCCCTGAAAACACCCAAACAACACAACTTTCTCTACACTTGTACCTACTGGTGTGGGAGAAGTCATTATTAATAGCACTGATGCCTGATCTTATACAAACTCCTTTATTCCAATGTCATTTGAGGAAACATTAAGCAGACATGGATTGATGGTTTAAACAGATAAACTTGACACTAGTTTTTAATCCCCTGAATAGATATGCAAATAGATGATGATGACTTTAATGGAAATTTTGCCTACATAAACATTGCCCTCTAATGGGAGAGGAGGAATTAGAGCTACTTGAATTTATATTTGGATCCCATGGGTCATAACTATTTTAAAGCAATGGGTCTTATTGTGCTTTTATGTAGTGCTTTGATTAACCTTCCATCGCTTCATGGAGTTTGAGGCTTCGGGGATCTTCATCCAGACTGATTTCCTGGATAACACAGACCATTTGTTTTCACCCAGCAACCCTTTTATTAGTACAGAAAAAAAAAATCCCAAATGTTTTATGTTAAAGCATTTCACTTCATAGAGGCTGAGACTGTTGCATAGCACTGCAGTGAAGCAGGGAAGCTCAGTACCACTTCAGGGCCCCAGAGTAGCAGAGAACAAAATAGAGGATATACACTTCAATAATCCTGCAGATACTCTCTGCTTCAGGTTGCCAAGGAGGAAAAAAAGAAGGAACTCTGCAGCCCTGTGAATACGAATGGCAAAAATATTTCTTTCCACTTCTAGCCCTGACAGTTGCTCAGCCTGTGTTTTTCTTAACACAAATGATTGTTTCATTTCCCAGAGAGGTGACAGGGTTGGCTTCAGGGCACTGCCTCACACTGTCGTGGTCACTTCTGAGGTAAGAGTGAGCAAAATAAAATAAAAATAAAGCTTAAAAACCTACAAACAACAACAAAGAACCCACCCAAACAACCAAAAAATACACAGAAGTAAATATAAAAATCCCCAATCTCAACACGCAACCCCATCCCTCCCCCAGAAAAAACCTAAAACACACAAAACACTAACAAAAATCTTCCTTGATTGTGCCTAGAGGAAAAGTTTCCTGCAAACCCTGGAGAAAATATTAGAAACAGTGTTTTCTAATACTATGTATTCTAACGCTGTGTTTTCTTCTTTGGGCAGTATGAATGCTCTGAAAAGGTGAAGTAAAGCTTTTTTCTTTCTTTTTCTTATCCCTTTTTTACTCTCCAAACTCATTTATATTTCTCTGAACTATGGTGAGTCCAGCACCTCCCCAATGTTTAATTACCTGCACAGCAAGCAAAATTCATCTTACCTTAAGGCTGATTTTTTCTAACATTAACCACCAGTCACTGAATCCTGTTTTGACTTTTTCCAGGAATGTTAGAAAGTTTCCACCCATCAGATTCACTTATGTGTGAAATGATCTTTCAGGCTGCTTTTCCACAAGCTCAAAGTGTTGAGCGCTGTAAGTCTCACATTGTTTTGCAATTCATAGATCACTTTGAGTGCCTTCCTTCAAGCTGTCTCAATACATCCCCCTTAAATTACAGAGGCAGATGCAATGGATTATCATTTCAGCCTTTGCAGTGGTGCAGCTAGAGGCAAGCTCATGACCCTATTTCTACTCTTTACCTATACAAGGATCACATTACCTCTCCTTGCCCCCAGCATTACACTGTGGAAGACAGGAGGAGCTGACTATTCTGGGTGTCTTAAATCCTTATTTTCTAAGATTTGCATTCTCTCCCTGCAGACTGTCTTCATTTCTTACCTAGACTAACTTATTTTTCAGCATTTAAGTGCATTTTTGGGGGCAGCTGAACACTTAGCCTGGCAGTTCTATTTCTGCATGAGAATATCCAGTCCTGCTTATTTTTCCATCAATAGTCATGTCATGGCTGGACTTGCCTGGTAAATTGCTTCATGATCATAAAGAAAATGTTATATAAATAAATACTAAAATTATAGTCCAAGGGTAGACTTCCATTATTTGCAACAAATAAAAAGTAAATTTAGAGATTCACAGTAGACAAGCCTTTAATTCATCTGATAGAACTCCTGTTATTTTTAACATCAAAATTTTTAATTATTTTGACATTAGATACCACACTGTACTGCACAATTATCAATATAAATAAGCGTAATCTACCCAAAACCAGTTCTTACTATAGGGTTATAACAATATTTTTAAGCACTAAAATTCTTCACTAAATTCTAAGTCTCAATCAAACAGGAAATCAAGAAAAGACAGCAGGTCTGCCTGAAATATTGAGACATTATCTGATTGAGCAGGGGTAGGAAACAAACAAGAAAGGTATGGACACGATAGGCTGAGTACACCTTAGAGTCATGAAGGTGATTAAATGATTGAAGCATCTGACATATAAGGAGAGGCTTAGAGATCTGGGAATGCCAAGAGAAGGCTCAGGAGGGATCTTGGCATTGTGTATAAATACCTGATGAGAAGGAGCAAAGACTGTGCTCAATAATTTCCACTGGCAGAGAGAGATGCAATGGGCACAAACTGAAACACCTGAGATTACACCCAGGCACAGCAAAACTCCTTTTTACTGCAAGGATGATCAAACATCAGAACAGACTGGCCAAGGAAGTTTCACAGTCTCGACTCTTAAACCCAATTGGCCATGGTCCTGGACAACCTGATTTGTCCCTGCTTGAGCCTGGAGTGGATTACCTCCAGCAGACCTTTCCAACCTCAATTGTTCTGTGCTTCAGTGCTTCCATAAATATATTGCACTATTTCAGTAGTTTTTAGTCTATCAGCCTCCAACATTTCCTTGAATCTTTCTCCTTTCAGCCAGAAATAACAATTATACATAGCTCACCTGAATTACTACCTGTTGTATTTTCAGAGAAGATGACAGATTGACTGACTGAATACTGCCAGCAGCCGGGGTTAACATCCAAGGCTCTCAGGTAATGGAAAGAATATTTTCTTAAAAATCCACAGGATATTTCTTGGTATTTTTTCAAGAAAGCCACTGATGAAAGCTAGGTTGAAAAGACTAGAGAAAGGACTCTGTCAAGAAACAACACAATATGTAGGAGATAAGTTTCCAAGCTATTTAATCAGAGTTGCCCAGCATATCTGAATTTACCTTATTCCAGAGTTTATACAATTTTAAAGCACTGATTTCAAGCACCAATGCCATTTGATATATTCACTGTGAAGTTCAGCTCTGATCTCAGTGCATTGAGACACACCTTCACCTGCAGCTGTAGCATAGTGATTTCAACATGACTGAAAAACAATGAAACATTCAACTTCTATGCATTTCTATTTTTAAAACAGGACTAGAAGCTCATTCATACAGTATTCAGCATCTCAATATCCTCAACTGAAATGGAAACAGAAGACTCCCCCACTCACTTTTAAGATAACTTTGTGTATATGTGTAAATGTATATATTTATGTGTGTTGCATGCCCAGGCTCTGGCACCAGCAGAGAGTGCAGGGGAGCTCTGTGAGGAGAGGTCAGGGCAGAGCTCATTCCTGCCAGCTCCAACCTACCCACTGTAGGACACAGCTAAGCCCCATGGATGGGCTGGGAGCCCTCCTGGAAAAGAGTATATAAGAAAGGGCAAAAAATAATACAGAGGTAGTGAGGATTCAGGGGAAAAAGTCAGAGAAACAGCTGTGTGAGATGGGGACAGGAGGGAAAAGGGAGAAGGAGCAGGTATTCCCAAAGGGACTGCAGCCATAAAGACCTATGTAGCAGCACAGATTTATCACACACATCCAAACTTCCTTAGCTCTTCCTATAACTAGTGCCAGCAAAAGTATTTCACAGGGCTTTGTCACAAGGCAAAAATACACACAAATAAAAAAGGGTGAGAAGTGTGACATGGCAAAAAAAACTCCAAAATATCCAGACTACAGACCATCCTGCAGCCACTGTTCTGTCATGGAAGACACAGAAGGTGCCTGCTGCAATAACAAGGGGAATTTGAACCTGGGAAAGGAGGAGTTGTGTGTTTTCCCCCACTGCTTTAATGTTCGTTTCTTGGTCTTGTTGCTAATTTCCAATACCCAAATTAATACATAAATATTCACATCAATTGGCAACAAATTAAATTAATTTTCCCAAGTCAAGATTTTTTACCATGAGGAACATTGGTAATTGATTGATAATTGGTAAATGATGTCCCTGTCATTATCTCAACCCACGGATTTTCTCACTCTCCTTTTACCCATTTGCTCCTCTGTCCCCGTCGAAGGGAGGGAGGAGGGAGGGAGGGTGTGGCTGCACAGTGCCTTGGCTGCCAGTGGATGCCAATCTGCCACAGACCAGAGGCTTCTGATATGGATCTAGACCCTTGAAACCTCAGATCTCCCAAGTGTGCAACAAGGGCACACTTGATCAGTGATTTGACACACACTTAACTATGTGTTCACTACAGTTTGTTGGGAATAGTATCAGTAACCCTGTTAGGAGATGCTCTTATTTTATGCAGAGTTATTTTTAGTTTCTTTCTCAGTACAGGAAATTTGTTCTAAAGTGTGTGTAAAACTTCCAGTTGATGTTGCCTTTTGAGAGCATAGTGCATGTTAGCACACACCACCTGCTGGAAAGACCTGGCATGGTAGATGTCTAGCTCATCCTGAGGAACAGAAGCAGTAGAGAAAGGTTCTGTGGAGCTTCTCTGATTAGACCTTAATTTATGTATATATTTTTTCTGTAAACATTGGCTCCTTTTCTTCCCACAATACCATTCTGAGGAATCATGATCCATAAAGAGCAGGAAACCACCACAGCCAGGAACAAGAGATCTGCTGTTTGTCACTTAGCATTGTAGTGCTTAGTTTAAGGAGTGGGGCTGGATGGCTTGGAGGCAAAGCCTTGCTCTCAGCCATGGTCTCTGCATCATCTCCCTGAACTGCAGGCATGGGTTAAGCTCAGAAGCTCTTGGAGATTGCCTGTGGGTCTGGGCTTAAAGCTGAACTTCTGTTTGAGTGCAAAAATTAGTGTGCATTGAAGCCTTGGTAATGCTCAAGGACTTTTTGGAGATTTTTCTTATTGAAGTACTGTGAGTGGAAAAGTTATCCTTCTTTGTTTTGCAGTGCATTTTCAGAGAAGTCACTGTTGTTATTGTTTGTTGTTTGTATTTCATTGGCTTCCAGAAGAAGTACAATACTCTGGTCCTCAAGTTTACACAGCATTCCTGAGACAGAAATATTGCTGAAAACCAGTGAGGTCTCAAAGGTCCCAAGACCTACTGTCTTCAAAAATGTGTAAGATTCATTCCACAGAAATAACTCGTTTAAGGCTTATTGACAGCTGCTGATTCAGAAATACATTCAATAAAACAGCTAGTCAACTCGAAAAAGTGGCAGTAACAAATAATGAACACTCCCTTAGGAAGGAAACCATCTGGTCATTCTAAGATGTAGAGTAAAAACTACAGCACTTAAGGCCAAGTTCCCATTGTCTTCTGAATATTTTATCATAAAGATCCAAACTTACTCAGCTCTTTCTCTAATTAATGTCAACAAAAGTATTTCACAGGGCTTTGTCACAAGGCAAAAACACAAAAGCAGTTAAGTGCATGAAGAGGGTAATATATAACTGAAATAATGACCGTAAACTAAAAGTGCTAGAGAATAAATATTTTATAACCAGACCTTTACAACATTCTTAGTAAAGCTAAAAAGACAGGCATATGTTTATCCAAAAGACTCCTATAAAATAAATTACATTCTACCACAAAAATGATGCTAAATCTCAGATGTTGCTTAGAGCAGACAAAATAAACCACAAAAGGTTATCATAGATTTAAAAGCATTGTGGAAATACTATGTAGTTCTGTATTGCAGCTATGAGGTATAGTGACTTGGCTTGCCTGTTTAATTTGATGCTATGGGATGAATAAATAATCTAAGTAAATAATTTGTTTCAACAGACACCACCTGCAAGTGGCAAAGAGCATGCACATGTCTGTCCATCATATCATCATATCTGTTTAAGCTGAGAACATTGTGAGGACTTGCACATTTTTCAATATGCCTATCTGTGTAAAACTAGTATATACAAATTAAGTAAAGCCAATACTACTGTTCTTGTCTAAATTTGATTAAAAGATTAAAAGCAGATGAGCTGTGGTAAACTAAGCTCACAGATAATCCACAACACATATTGCATCTGTGTACTAACACACTCCTCATCTGAGTAAATTGGCCCTCATTTAGTGATGTGTTGTGCTGCCAAATCACTTCCAAGCAGTTTGTTTTATCTCTACTTAATCTCACAATTTAGACACCCCATAAAAACTAAACATGACTACAGACTTTGAAACCACAGAACTGGGAAAGGAACTGTAAGAGCCTGCTCTTGTGGTAGAGAGAATTTCTATTATTCATTCAGTTAGGAATGAACAAACAGAAGGGGACAAATAGGAAAAAATAAAAAGGTGGGGGAGGAGGCACTCTGTGAGTTTATAACAAAAAAGAGGGCACATTAGGAAAAGACACTGTAGAAGTCTTAGACCCAAAAGATTATTTCTAAGAGTTGGGTATAACTAGCAATATATGTAAGTGGTTTACTTTTGTACAGACCTACAAACCATTTGTGCCATCAAAATTAAAGAGTAGTTGTGCTATAAACCTTTTGGCAGTCCTTCAGTCCTGTTGCTGTACTACAAACTGACCGTGAAGAGGTTTGTTTGTGACAGACACCCACAGAGGAGCCCAGCCAAGGTGGGCACTGGCACCAGGCAGTAGAGTGGCTGGATCACAAACTACAGTGCTGAGAAGACCAGATTTGGAGCCTACAGAGCATGACAGTGAGATCAGAGACAGGTAAAGTCGTGGAACCCACTGGGACCACAGGAACCAGAACAGCCCTCCACAGAGAGAATCACAGCAGATTTGTACATGCTGGAAACTTGGGGCTGAAAAAATCTGCCTAGCTGTGTGAAGGGTGAGCTGCAGGGACAAGAATGTGCAGTATACATTTGTGTATACAGATACACAAATACACAAATATATTTCTGAAATTAAACCCTCATGAAAATCAGTGATCTGTGGGAATACCTGGCAATCCCATGATTTTGGTACAATGGCATGAAATACTGAGGAGTATGAACAGTATTTAGCTGTGATATCAGCTAACAGTCCTAGAAGAGAGAAAAACACAGGACTCAGAGTTTAGCTTGCCATGACTCACTGAAATCAGCTTAGAAAATGGCTCAAAAGTCATCTTCATACCTGTATTATCTTCCTTCAAATACCCTTTCAAGGTTTCTTTGCCACAATGGCTACAAGAACCTAGAGCACATGACACCTATTGATGTGCAGGGCTAGCTGGGATTCTCTCACAATCATCTACACACTCAGCTTTTCCTGTCTCTCTGCTGACTCCAGGTTTTCAATTCTGCAGCTTAAGGTCTCCTGTTCTGTGCCTGTTTGCACATAGTGTCTCTTTCATGTGTTTGATTCCTCTATATTACATTATGAATGTATTACAGTAGAAAACTAGTTTTTCTTTATAATATGGTATGTTGCAAAGATTTTCTCTTTCACAATATTCATAGAAGATAGACACTGATGTGGGTTTTTTGTTACATTAGGACTGTATTTTCTATACCTCTAAAAATCTACAAATTTACATTTGATACTGTTACAAGTTCTGATTTACCAACACCTGCTTTTTCTTTGGTAGATTTATGTAGTAGGTTCATGTGGTAAATTTTACTGTAGCTTTTTACCAGAGTCCAATTTTATAACAATTGAGATGAAACCAGGCTTCTTGTTGGTTTATTTTGCCTCTTTTAATTAGCTCCAGGGGGTATTCTCCACTGAGCAATTGACATAGATGCAGAGTATCTACCAATGAGTTTAAAAATTTAAATAATTATTCCCCTAACCATACCAATACAGATATTGCATAATCCAAAAATGCATAATCCAGTAAAGAACAGAGGAATTAGGGATTTTTTTAAACAAGGGTTCTGTTTCATTGAACAAATATTATATCTGAATGGAGCCTTGAAAGAACTTTCACGTGCTTTCTTTAACTTCATTTTAGACGTGTTTAGTGAAGAGAAGGATTCACATAATTTTAACTATCCTTTAGGAATAAAAGGTCTGAATATAATTGATTTAAACTTCTAATACCTTTTGAATGTGTTGCTAGCTGCATGAATCAAAGACTGAAAAGAAAGAAATAAGATGTGAAAAAGTTGGTTTTATTTTACCACATTTATGTATAATCAATACATGTAACCCAAGGCTTTTTTATAATATTGGATATTCTTTTAATTCATCCTTCAGACAGGAAAATATAATTAATTGTAGACAGTTTCTACAGCTGTGATATAAATGCATGTCGTGATTGCTGTCACTTTGGTCTTTTGAACAATTCTACAGCCCTAGCAACAAGAAGATACAAAGGTGGCAGTGTTCTGCTCAGTGAAATAGTGTCACTCCTTTGTTCCTGTAATTGCATGAGTTATTTACAAACACAGAATATCTGAGTTTGGAGGAGGCTTTAGAAGGTCTGTGCAGACAGGGTCACCTGGACTGTGTTGGCCAGGACCTGTCTGTCTTTGAGGGAGCCAACAGCTCCTCCCAATTTGGTTTGATCAGCAGAGACACTGCAGACACCTTGGAGTTCTGTGTCCAAGGGCCAGAACAGGCCTTTCTATGGTACATAATCAAGCCTGAACTTAATTGGTGGGCACCAGGAACAAGTTATTTTCAACAGAAATCAGTGTAAGAAAAATCAAATCTTGGTCAAGTGTTAAAAATATACCCTTAAAAACAGAGCAAACTAACATAATTCCATTGTTTTCAGCTTGCTGATGTGCCCTTGAGTGGCAGCTTGTTGCTTTCTGCTTTGAAAGTAAATACTGTGGTGATTTTCCTGAGCCTGTGAATAGCTTTTTAGCAGAGGAGAGTATGAAGTGGATGGAGGACCAGTGCTCCTTTTCCCTTACAGAGAGCAGAGCCCTTCTGCTTTGCAAATAACATCTTGAATAACATCAGCCATGCTAGGTTTATGTGAGTGGGATGACACACATCACTCTAAGGGAATGAAAGGGAACATCAGCAGGCAGCCTAAATGGCAGTGTATTTACTTCTACACTATTCATATATTCATAAATTCACACCAGCTGAGGATCTGGCTCCTGAAGCTCCCTTTCAGTCCAAGAAGGCAAAGTGCCTCATCACAGAGCAACAAACTGCTCACAGTTGGTGCCATTCAAGGTGCAGTTTGCAAAAGCAGAAGTACTTTGGAAATACTGGAAAAATAGAAAAGACAGTGGTTCCATATCCAGTTCACTGAAATACTCTGTTCCCAGATTCAGGGGGATGACCAGAACAATCTAATATTTCCTGCTAGTTTATAAACCTCTGAGAAAGCAGAAACCTGAATAGCTACTGATAATTATGTTTTAACATTAATAATTCTTCTGTTAACATTTATATCATACCATAAATATCATAGAGAGCAGCTTGTGGATATGAGATTTTCTTGTTTTCATAATTCAGAAAACTCCCTTTCTCAAGCAGGCAAGCCACCCAGTCAAGTAAACATACAAACCTGAAAGAGGCAGATCCCATTAAGATGGATGTTGTTCAACAGTGCAGAAAATATGCTTTGTTACAGAAAAAATTATTCTCTACTAAAGTATATGAACAAGTGAAGTAATGATATTGGATTTCTACTTCTTTATCAGGAATTGATTTAATTTACAAGCTAGGGCCACAAAATGCTTACAGAAGTAACATTGATCAATTTATACTGCTCAAATTGTGCAGTGTATTATTTCCTCAGGATGAGTTAATTACTTTTGCCTCATTTTCTGTGCATTCCTAAGATCATTGTGCTAGAAAGGATATTTTGAGGCAGGTTAGATTTTGGAAAAATGGCATTGAACAGGGGGTGACTAATTAGTAGTAGTGCCTAACAGCAGTTTTGCTGGCTCAAGGAGCAGCTGTATTTCAGCCTACCTTTATAGCACCTCTGCAAGGCACAAACATGTGGAAGAGAAAAATATGCAGAAGAGGAAAGAAGTCTAGCTGAGGTAAGTCCACATCTCAGCAATACTTTCTTTGCAGCAGGCCAGTACAGAGGCAGTCAGCAAAGAGCTGCAGTATGTGCTGCTGTGACCTGTGCCAGCAAATATTTCTGAACAGCAGAAATGCAGAAAACCACTGAGGTGGTTGACACAGTGCTTGTAGCAGTCTGCAGTGGACCAGTGTTCCGTGACACTGAGAAACTTGCATTTGTCTGCATCTCCTCACCTTCTAGCCCTTCTGTATATCAGAATTTGCACTTGATCTACCCCAGTTCCTTGGCAAATACTCTCATCATTTCTCCTTTTTTGGTTAGGAAAAACAAACACAAAACGAAAAGGGGGGGGGGGGAGGAAACATCATAAAA
>VZRX01024103.1:30689-151567 GCA_013398075.1 Notiomystis cincta | reverse complement strand
TGAAGAGAAAACATAAAGGAGAGAGTGCGGGGGGGGGGGGAAGGTAAATTTATAAAGGATGCAGAGAGAGACCAAGGCAGAGGCAAGGGCTCATAAAAAGCAACTGAAAGTGAGAAAGGACAGTTTGCTAGGATCAGCATTCATTTAATTAGGGAATTTGATTGTGCATCCTTATTGTCAGAGATCTTCCCTTCATTCCTGCAAAAGCTTCTTTGCAAGCAGGAAAAATTCTAACCCATAATGAATATGACAGAGCTTAAAATATCCACCTGTTCAATCTGCTCACATTTAATTTTTCCTAAGGTAAATTAACACTCAGGTTAGCAAACTCCTTTTCTAAATCACCACCTCTCAAATGAGGGGCTGAGAGGATGAAAAGACTCTCCCAAAAATGGAGAGACTGGTAACTAGTCCGTTAGAAACAGCACAAGTAACAACTTTACTGCTTAACTTTCTCTGGCACCCCTCCCACAGGTGGCAGGCTGAGATTTAGGAATGAGCAGTCCAAGACATTGGGAAAAAGTCCATGTTCTTGGGCTGCTGAGCTTGACCATTACCCTTCTCCTCCATCATCCCATATGACATCTTCAGCAAGGGCTGTTCCACCCATTTCCCTTGGGTCTACTTTCAGAGAACTCCAGACAAGCTTGTACTGGGCAAGCAATCCCTTGGGCAGAGCACACGGACCCTGTTCCTGAGTGAGAAAGGTTGGAGCACCAAAGCCTTCCCTGGCTGAACTGGTGTCAAGGTCTGCCTGTGCAGGAGTGGAAATCCAAACAGCAGATTTAAAAGGAGGGGAGAAAGCAGGAGCTGGGTATGGGGGGAGGGAAGGGTGCAGTGAGTGGGCAGCATTATGGGACTAGCTGTAGGAAACTGAGACAAGCTGGATGGGTTTTTTGGAAGGCCATTTTATGTCCAGACTCTGCATCTGACGTGAGACTAAATTTTACATGTCACCATTATTGTTATATTCTCAGCTCTGCCCTGGAATCACCAGTCTGGATACACTTTCCAAAGCCATCTGTACACAATATAGGTGATCAACATGCTTTCTGCATGGCCAAGATCTCTTCTTTATCAGCTGTAAACAGTGGAAATAAAAGTGATTGAAGAGCATGCACTTATCTCTGCAGCCAAAATACCAGACCACTGCCTGTGCACAGCCCATATATTCACACTTTAAGATACCAGCATAAATATGACAGATGAAAACTTTCCATGTTCCTTCTTGCCATATGTTCAAAGGATAAAAATCTAGACAGAATCAATCATCTTTTATATAACCCAAGTATTAATTGGAGTGAGACTAATTAGTTGCCTACCTTTGATGAGAAATGAAAAATGAGTTCTCCTCCTCCTCTCTTTTTTAAAGTGAAAGATTTACTACTCAATTTTAATGGCATTTTAAACATTTCCTCCTCTTTTAATCTGTGGTACAAATTTAAGAGATACCTCTGCAGCAGAAAAGCTCTCTGCAAACTGATTCTGAAACATAAGGTGAAGCAAGACCATTTTTCAATAAATTCTAGGAGTCAACAGTAAGCTGAATAGAATGCTCTGCTGCTGGGCTTAATTAATAAATTTGGACTATGGATTTAAAATGTCAGCATCCGATGTAAATGCTAATAAATTATATTATCATTAGTATCTCTGACTATAAAATCTCCATTCCAATCTCTCTTAAAAGTAAACAAACTAATATACATTGCAATTTAGTGTGCTGGCCCAATAAAGCCTTGCTCATTATCACACAGTAGTGAATAAACGTGTCATAAATAATTTCAGTGGCTTAAAAGAGCTCTACTATATGTAAACTATATATTAATGGCAAAGAGCCTGTCTAGAAAAAATTTACTCAATTCTTCTAAATGGAAGAAAAAGTATCTATATTTTCACTGTCATTTGAGGAATGATGCTCTTTACTCTCACTGTTCATGGGATTAGCAGTAGTAGTACAGCTACCATGTATTGAAATATAAAATACTCATTATGAAAGTATTCTTCTCTGCTAGAAGTTAGTGTAAATGAGAAAGCTGAACCTCCTGAAAACTTTTCTGTCAAGAAAATAAGTATATAATAGTTTTCCTTCACATCTTAGTGGATTTGAGAGGTTCTAACACAGCCAGCAGTCTGTTGGTACATTTATTTTACCAGTTAATGGATGATAAATTCAAAAGAAAATGCTTAATGAAAGCTTCATGAACTACCCCAGGTCTCCTGGGGCTTATGCAGAACAATTCTAATCTTTCATAGCATGATTTAGTAAACTGCAACAGTTCCATGCATTTCTAGCACACGATGATTTAGTGAACAACTTAGAAATGAAACAAGGCATCAATATTTTGAATGAAAACCTGATAGACAGAATTTTTATCAGCAAAAATTTACCAGAATCTAAATGCATCCTCAGGAATTTATCTCGAATGCTCACTTTCTATTGAGGAATTCTCTTTCCCATAATAATACATTCAAATTTCATCAACCCTGTGGGGCAAAGTTTTCCTTACATAAATTTATATTTACTGGGAGCAAAAATAGTAGCATTTCTTAGTCTTTGTCTTTTTTACTATTTTCAGTTTAAATCTTGTATAAAAATTATGTTTGCATACACATAATTTTATTTAATTGGAAAATGTTATAATTTTAAATATGGGATGAAAATACTGCATGCTAAAAATTCTTTCAAAATACAAAGTTCTTTATGGGCCACAACTGGACAAATGCATAATTTTTTGTATTAAGGACTAAAAATATTGATTTATGAAGTGCAGTTTTGTTCAGAATATCTACACTGTAATTTATTAAATACTCTGCCTAGTATATATTACTACTTAGGGAGATCCAGCAATGCTGAACTTTCTAAGGGAGTGTGGTTTCTCTGGAATTGTGTGGGTCTGTGTTAGCTCTGGGCCTGGATCTAAACTGCTTCCACAGTGTAAAAGTATCAGCTAATTCATTATCAAGGATCTGGCTGCTGCTGAGCCACCCTAAAATATTTGTGAAGGCTTTGCCTTCACAACATCTATACTCACCTAGTAAAGGTCTGAATTAGTATCCTAAGTTTTTTCCACAAAAGACATTAATTTTTAAGTCTCTGTATGTAGTGACACAACAAGGCATAAATGGACTAGAGATAAAACTGGGCAGTGGATGTGCTTTAATTCTTCTGCTGTTACTACTTCGTTCATGTTGGTTCCCACAAGTAAATCGTTTTTTCTGCTCGATTTCCTATCTCCAAATCAAAGATGACCGCACAGACCTTGCACAACTGGCAGGAAACTTTCAATTTACTACTACCTTACACACTCAGTATCCAGGACAAGGTTCAGCACATGGAAACTGCATTACAGAGAGGACCCATAAATGCTCCCCCTGTTGGACTGAAAGTCTGTAGTAAGAAGTAAGTATTGGTTTGCTCTGGTAGGATTTTGCAGATAGAATGTTCCACCACACAAGAGATTACAAGCAGAAAGTCTCCTGCCAGCCACCCTGTCCATCTCTGCCATCAGTTCCATCCTCCCCCTTCCCCTGTGTGACCCAATTTCCCTGCCTGCATTCTTCATTAAGTGCCTTTCCTAACAGGAAAAAAATTACACTGGGGGGATGAAAAGGGAATCCAGGGGCAGAGGTTTCCCCAGTTGCAAAGACTGCTCATGGTAAGGAAGCTGAAGACACTGGTGCACATTTCCTGGTCCAGCCATCAGGCTCTCTTGCCTCCCTGCTTTCATGTCTCTCTTCCTGACAGCTGTTCAGTAAAGACACATCCAAATTCAACTAAAATGCAAAATATCACAATGTTGAAAGAGGAAATTGAGGGAGAATAATTCTCGTGTGTACTCAGAAAACCAGATGAATAAAACAGATTATTGACTGCTGAGAAAAAAAATAAAAGCTTTGTATGAGTAGTGATTTATTTGGAAAGAAAAGAAAAAGTCATTTTGATATACACCTACAATAAAAGGCTAAAATAAATTCATCACAAACAAAAAATATTTAAAATGCACATTACACTAAGGTCCAAAAGCCACAGATTTTATCAAAGTTTTGTTTATGGTTGGATATAGAAGAGATACATGAATGTCAAGCAATTGCCATTTTGCTGAAATCAAAGAGGTAGGTAAAACCCCCAAATAATACATACCATGAAAATTTCCACCTTCCTCCTCTCTTTTACAAACTGTTCATTCCAGTTCAAGGGCATACAGACTTACATTTCCCCTGTATCACACTCTGCACATTGAAACTAAAAACAAATTCTTCTCCCAACAAAAAAAAGAGACATAGGTCCAGCAGAGTGACTTGCTTAGTAACTGTTAAATATGATCTTAAATGGCTACAAATGACCCTTGAATGACTACTGAATGACAGAGATCCAGATTGTGGTCCTTGCATCCACCCTGAATCCTGTCCTGCTCTGCTGGGACTCCAGCTAAGGCATAACTGGCTGAAAGGTGAGTCAGAGCTAGATTTATGGCTTAATTTAGATGCAATCATTTTAAGAAAGGACAAGTAAATTCTCATAAGTATTAATCAGTCTCAGAGCTCATCAGGTGCTTTTTAAATTTTAGCTGGGAGACTGACTACAGTGAACCACAGGGCTGTGGTCAAGCAGAGAGATTCAGAGAAAATGTTACACCTGAGTGAGCCTACTCATACAGGAGAAGCTTAAAGCATTACAGATGAAAAGAAAGCCAGTTTGAAAAAAACCCTGATTGGTAGCAGAAATCAAGCAACTTCAATTAGACTTGCCCTTAAGGAGATGTCTGGAGCTGCAATATGGGTACAAATTGCATTGCATTGAGAAAATACAGAAACTGTCTCTTTCAGAAACACAAAAATCTACTTTGAACAAACAATAGGCCTACTAACATACCAAGTGGAACAAATTAAAACTGTCAACATCACAGAAACTGTTTAAAATTGGTAACTTAGCATGACCCTAAAGCGGAATAGAAATTAGATGTTCTGATAATGTTCAGAAAAATGAAGGCAGAGATCGGCAGCCTGCCCTAGGAAACAGCAAAGTTGTAACATGCAGAGCCCTTCAATGAAGTCTTGGCTCATCCCCACAAAACACAGTTTTAGAAACTTTTGTAGGTTGTACAATAATTTCTGACAGAATAATCATCCAAGCAAAAGAAGTCATTAGTGAGCAATCATCAGGTGAGAGATTTATCACCAGTCTTTTAAATAATTGGTCATGATGGTTGTGAAAACTTCATTAAAAATGCTATGGAACCAATATATAATCTCTACTGTAATGTAATGTGTAAGCAATAACTGCTGTCTTCCTAGTACTGCTGTTTGGTTTAAACAAAAGTATGTGCATTTATATGTAAATTTTAGCAAAGTAAACACCTGTCCCTGGCATGTTTTTTTTTCAAATTCAATTGACAAATTGACAAATATGATAAGCAGTTAAGAAAATTAAGACTTCCACAATATTTCCTGTTTGCACAGCAACCAGTCCCACAAGAATTTAGGAATCAAACTGTTAAGCAATGTTGTACCTAGCCTTTAGGCATCCCAGTGCAGGACAACTAGACCCACAAGAAACAGTGTACCAAGCACAGAACAGCCTAAGGGGAAGAGGTCCTGCAGAAAGGCTTTACACTAATTAGTGCTCCAGCACTACAAGGCAGCACAGTCCTTCATTTGGGATTTGCAGCCTGGAGAGTTCTCAGACCCATCTCCCTCTACCCTCAAAACAAACTAACCAAATGAGTTCTCTCAAGGTGCAGTTTTTTGTAGGTGGAATTGTCTAAGATAAGAATCAGCTCTCTGCAAATACTTTGTGAGGACACAGGAGGAAAAGGCAGAGTTTGACTCATGGAAGCTTGTCCCAGGAGATCCCTGTTCCCAGCACAGCTATAGTGCTACCAGGGAACTGTAATGTTCTATTCTAGGCATTTAGCAAATGTAAATGGTGAAGATTAGAGAGAAGCTGGATGAGGGTTTGAGGATCATGGGTTTGGTTTTAGGTGTTTCCACTGAGCCTAAATCCCCCATCAGACACCATGGCCTTTTCCTAATCTCTGAATGAACAGCTTTAGGATGCCCTACAAAAGCTGCTTCATTCATTCAAAGTCAAGGAAAACAAAGCATGAGGCTGCAGCACATTTAATGCTGGCCAGATAAATGTAATAATGTGGTATTATGCTGAACTGATATGCTTGACTGGTTGCTTGCTGACTGGACCACAATATGCTGGAGCTGCAGTCTGTGACCTTTCAGGGGTGAAAGTTGTTCCACGGTGCTGACATTTACCCAGGCTTTGTGAGTTTCTGTCTCCCAATATAGTGACTGCTTTACCAGAGGTCTTGGCATATTCCATGGAAAAAAAAAAAAGAGAGAAGGGCAGTGTAAAAAGGACTTCAGCAGCCTAGGTAGCGGGATAAGGAAAATGTAAGAAATCTAGACATATTAACTTACTATTATCCCCAGGGAGTGGCAGCTTACCAAAACTCCATTAATTTTACAGCTATGGCTTAAAGTAAGTAGGTTTTACTGCACAGATGAGCAGTGTCTCTTCCTTGCTACGTCTGTTTCACATAATTCATTTGCTACCTCCAAACTTCTGCTTGCTGGTGCTCCTGGATGCAGGTGTTTCTTCCTGTTCTTCCACTAGAATAATACCTGTTTGTTTGTAACAATTATCTGCAGATGATAAAACCTTGAGATCTTGAAATATACTCAGAAACCTGCAAAATATAGAAGGCTTTGACCAAAAGTCCCTGCAATATAATAGATAAAACTTATCACTAAAAAGCAGGCAGCAGAGCAGGCAGGCAGCTTTCACATGCACTAATAACATCACACTGTGAAAGCTGTAGAGAGGATGCTGTTGCCCTGACAGATAATTTTGTCATTGCTTTTCAGTTACCATTTTAACCCAGGTGAATAGTCATTTGATATTGTTGAAAATATTTTCTTGGATCCAAGATTTACAATTAAAGCAAAATGAGTGTCCATGCTATTATAATAAAATAGAATGTAAACCAGAAAAATATGCAAAGCAAGGGGAAGTATATTGCCTTGGCTTGTCTCGTGTTCAAGATGACTTACAGCATTTTACTGAATTATTAGGGCCAGCAGCAACAGAAAGATTATTCAGAGTGGGATAATTTCCTAGTGGGGCAGAAAAATGCAGCAGCTCCCAGGTTGCCTTCAACCCTACAGCCCTTACAGTGTAAGGAAGGAAAAGGGGAGAAAAAGGGATTTGTGCAGTACACTGACACTACATCTGCCACAACAGCCACCCAGGACCACTCACAGCAGCAGTTATATTATTGTAACTTATGCCACCAGTCTGGTGTGATACACAGCTGGCCCAGGGTCATGGTACTGGCATCCAAAGTAATTTATAGCATCTGTGCACCTCCCCCAAGCTGCACCGTGTGCCCCGCAGCTGCAATGAAGAGTTTGGATCATTAACTTTAGAGGCATTTAACTCATGCTTGCATTATGAGTGCTGCCTGATGGCATCCTACTCCTCTCTCTTCTCAGGTTGCCATGACAAACTAAAAATCTTGATGCAACGACTAGTTAGTTAATCAGATGAGTTCCATGAGAATTTAGAGGAGAGTAGCTCTGCCTCCAGTATCTTAACAGATAATCATTTTCATGGCCACTTGACAGTGGCAACAGTTATGACTTCTGCATACTGCATCATTAGCATTTCTAGGATTCAGCATTTTCCAAAGATGCAGCCATTCTTTGATTCATGAACACTGCAGCACTGCACAGAGAATACACATGACCAGATATTCATTAGCCTGGATTTAGGCACCTGGGTACACGATCTACATTTTGTCATTATTGGTAACATTTAGCACATTTCTTTGGCATCATGACAGTGTTTCTACTCATATTCTGATAGGAAATCAGCTCCTTTTTCTCCTTTTTGTATTTACCCTTAACCTAAAACATTTGCTTCATGAAGTTCTAAATTATTTTAGATGTTGATGAGCTGGAGTTTTTACCTGTGCACGAGTTAAACTGCTTGATTTATGCATCTTTTTAATGAGCACATCTAGAACTAGATACTCCCTAGACCTTAGTCTCCCCCTCTAAACAGTAAATACTAAGGATCAATGTGAATTGAATTCTGGATAATCTTTGTTTCTGTAAAAGTACTTCAAGAAGATTGGGTTTTTTATTCAAAATCTATGAAGAAGAATGGCTTGTGTTGCTCTTGTCAAGAACAGCAATATTATGTGACAATTATGTTAATAATCATATAAAAATTTTCTTTAGAGTAGCAAGCTGCCACTATGAAAAGAACATACAGTTTGTATATCGAATTTATTTATGAGTTTATAGCTAAAGATAAGAGTTCTGTCATGTGAATCTCACATTGCATTGTTATATATTGCAGTAAGTAGACTATACTGTGAATGTGACCATGAAGGCTTCTAGCACAGAAAAGGACATTGCTGTACCTGGAAATCAAACTCCCATATGAACAATTGTTTTGGGGCTGGTTTTAAGCAGTTTCTTTTTTGATAAATCTTAATACTCACACCATTTTAATTACAGGTGATGTAAAAATAATCCCATTGTTAATTGATACATTATTAACTATCAGTCTTCAGGTTTATGATAAAATTACAACCCAGGGATGCTCACCTCACACCCAGCAGGACTTTCTGCAGCCCATCAGAAAAAAGAATTCAGTGCACAGCTGCTTTCAGCACCCCTTTCTCTTCAGCCAGTTCAGCAGCAACCAAGATAGGGATTAATTCCGAAAAACTGATTTGCTTCTGTCATGTTGTGAGGGAAGGATCACAGGGGGAAGTGCTGGTGAGGAGCAGGTTGCAGTTGTAACAAGGACAGTTCATGCAGCCAATCTTTTCTGAGTCCATGACGCCTCCAAAGAAAGGGGCTCCATAGCAGATAGTTTGCCAAATTGCTCAAGTTCTTTGCCAAATTGCTCAGATAGTTTGCCAAGCTGCTCAGACAGTTTGCCAAGTATTTCCAGTGGCAGCAACCAACTCCAGGATGTTTTTCTTTGGCTGAATGGGGAGACCACACTTGTGAATGATGTGGTTAAAGAGGACAGAATAAGCCCAGTTCTCTTGAGAAGTGTTAAATGGACTTGACTTCCCCTTGGCCCTGAAGGGCAAACTTTTCTATTTGCTCCCTTTTCTAGTTCAGGTTCTTTAGCTTTTCTGCACAACATCCACCAGATTAGAATTGAATTCTTATGTTTTATATTAAAATAGAGATATTAGCATCAGTCTAGGACTTCCAAGTCTAAGCTGTGAGGTGATGCAGTAGAAATTCCAGCCATTGGCAATGTTACATCTCATTGTTGGATCTGAGGCTTTTTGTCCATATTCTAGCACCACTCAGTCATGATTTTTAGCAGAAATTTAAATTTTACTGTAATTAAAATTATGGAAATTTACATTTTTACTATGACTTTTGGATAGGTTTTATCTGTCCTTTATCACAAATACCACTTGAATGATAAACCATCCTGCTACTGAAATGCAAAATGATTTAATGAGACACAGTACTGTAAACTCTGCCTTGTTCTCATCAGCCTTTTTCATTATCAAGGGGATGCAATATCAAATTAGTTTAACTTCTTGACTCGCAAGAGAATGCAAAGAGCTCACAAATTAAGATTCACCTGCAAGACTGTTTCAGCACCAGGATTAAATGTGAACGCCCAGTTGATTGATAAGCAGAATTTAGCGCAGGCCAATAAAGTCCTTGGGGACAAACCTTCCAAGTGCCCAAGAACATGTCACTTAGTATGATTTGTTTCAATAATATGACAAGCCTGAGACTCAAAATTTCAGCCTGATGATATACAAAGGGTTGCATCCAGCTCAAGGTCTTTAATGATCCCCATTTATGAATGCAAATACAGCTGTACTTGTCACATATCTTTTACAGTGACAAAAGCTTCACTTTGCCTCCCCAGTAAGGGAAGACGTGCCTCATTGCTGTTGAGTTGTACACCCTTCATGTTGACTGGGTCTCATTCTTTTATTCAAGACCTTGTCCCTAATTCTGTTATCTGAAGAAAGAATTAAAGTTTCAGTTAATATGGTGAGATTACATGGGACTACTGCAATAGCTTTGTAGATTTTTACAGCAGGAAGAAAACCAGTGACCAGCCTGGACAAAAAAACTGCTAGCCACCCCCTCCACTCCTAGAAAAAAACAAAACAAATAAAAATTAAGTTGACTAGTAAATATTAAATAACTTGTAATCTAACTAATCTGTATCTATTCAGAAAAACCCTCTCTCTCTCTCAATTGCTATTGAAGCTATGTCCCACATGTTAATTGAATCTCACTGCTGAAAATTAGCAAGTTGCTTCCAGTTTGAATTCTGTTGCCCTCAAGGAGGGTTACTTCACAGTAATACCTGGTGTTGAATGCTTATGCATTAGTCATTTTCCAAGCAACAGAAGGGTGGCTGGACTATAGCACTGTGCATATTTTCACACATTGCTTTTTTCACAGGCTTTCATGCATGGTGCATCATATAAGACACAGAATCATCTATTGGTCTGAAGAGGTATATGTGCTGTAGCCCCTCTGAGAAACTTATACCTCTAGGGAAGGATACCCCTGAGAGAAATTGAGATTGTTATGGTGGATTAGTCACTGTGTAGAAGTACTCAACTTCTCCTAATTTTTTCCTTTTAATTTCTTTAAATTTTGACAGAAGCACAGGAACAATTAGGTTGGAGACAACCTTCAAGATCATTGAGTCCAATCTTTGATCAATCACCCTCTTTAAACTAGACCATGGCACTGAATGCCACTGAATCCAGCTATTTCTTGAACACTTCCAGGGATGGTGACTCCACCATTTCCCTGGACAGCCCATTCCAATGCTTTATAACCCTTACCATGAAGAAATTCTTCCCGATGTCCAGCCTAAGCCTCCCTTGGTTCTGCTTGAGGCCATATTCTCTGGAAGAAGAGGATAAATCCCCACCTTGCTACAACCTCTTTCCAGGTAGTTGGAGAGAGTGAGAGGTGGGATGAGTTACAAAACATTTATTTTTTGCAAGTTGTGTTGTCAGTTTCCTACCTTCCAACATGCTAATTTTACTCCAGGTCACAACTTCAGTTTTTCAAGACCCTCAGCTGCCCATGACATTTCTTTCATGGCATTTCTTATGCCTGAAGTGCAATACCTTTTCTCTGCTATCCTATCCTCATAATCTTGCTTTTCTGTGGAGAGATTGAACACTGATCTATTAAAGTTTTTCACTATAAAATGTACTTCCAGTAAATGATAGCTAAGGTGTTGCCATTCTGGGTTGAATAGGAATACTGCAGCAGTTGTTATCAAGGTTCTCCAATATGATTCATACTGCACAAGAGTTTATGCACTCAATCAAATTCTTGTTAGAAAAAAAAAAAATGATGGAATAATCATATCCCATCTGGAATTAGCCATGAAAATGAAATAAAATTCATAAAAAGGAAAATAAGAGCTATGTGAAACAGCTTCTCCTTGTCTTTCAAATTAGGTGTAGGTTAATCATTGAATCATTTATTATAATTCAGAAAAGTAAAGAAAACAGAGCAGAGATTAAAAATCAGAAAATGGCAGTTAAAATATGCTCTTTTTTTTTCACAAAGGCATAGCTGCAACTCTTCACAAAATAACTTATGGCCCCAATGGCAAGGTAATGAAAACAAAAGAGAACTTTGAAAGCAAAGTACTTCTAGAGATGAGAAAAATATATGCTAGATTCTTGAGGTTCGTTTTGTACCATGCCAGAAGAGCGAGAGAGATATAAACACTGAGGTTATGGCCACAATGAGTCACTGGAGCTGGGTACAGAGAACCAGGAACACATCAGTGAAACTGGCAGGTCATGGGATCCCTTATTGTTTTTCTTTTAAAGATTTTGGCTCTCTAAAACCAAAGCAAAAATCTGTATGCAGCTTGACAGATGAAATCACTGCACAGAGAATACTGATAGCTGTGCAGCTCCTTCTCTGCCCTATATGTTATCCATCCCTCTGCCAGTCAACCAGAAAAGAACATTTAATCAGGTTATATAGCCCAAACACAATCTATTTTGTGGCAGCTCTCTTATTGGTATCTGAACAGCTAGTATAGAGAAGAAACTCTTCAAACTAATGAACTCCTAGCTAGCACCTCCTCAGATAGAAGAGGGTGTCACACTTTCCATCATGAATAACATATTCAGGTCACCCTACATATTGAGTTTTGCAGGTCCAGTGCTGCACAGAGATCCTGAGAAGGGCACAGCTGGGGCTGGCTAGAGCTTGACCTGTGTCACAGAACCATCAGACACTAGGAAATCTCTTCTCATGTGCAAACTAAAATTTACCAATTTGGCCACATTTACACAGGTTTTGAAGAGGACAGAAAGAGAAAACTTTCTTCTGCAAATCCCCTTTCCTGCTTCACTCCATTCAAACTGTTATAAATTTAGATCACTTAAAGAACTGCTGACAAAGGTATTAGTAAAAGCAATTTTAATATGATGTCATAAAACTGTGGTGTAACAAAGTTCCATGACAAGGTTTACTTTTGTACTCTAGAGTACAATCATTTGAACACTGATTCAAAACTTATCAAGACAAAAATCAAAGTTAGCAACTCAAATCAAAGTTACCATACTGAAAGATTATGCACAATATTGGCCACTATCAAAGATCAGTCACTGGTGAAAGCTCTCTCTGTCACAGGCAGAAACCTTGAGAGGTTTCCCAGCTCCAGGGGACATCACCATCAAGCAGCCATACTGCTAAGCACGGAAAGCTCAAAGAAGGCTCATTTAGGCTGTCAATATTATGTGAGGGTCTCTACACTGTGAGTCAAGCCTGTTAAGATGTGAACCAGATCTGTTTCATGCTGTAAATGATTGCTCCTGCAAGGATAAACAATCCTTCAAAGATTAGCCCAATCTCTAGGGAAACTGTGCTGGTATTATTCCCAGTATCATTCCTGAAAGGGAAAACACTACAAGTCTTGGCTGTGGTTTTTTTGGATGGGTTACCCCTTAGAAGCTCAACTTGTTTAACTGCTTGGACTAATGACAAAGGTCCCTTTGGCCACTCAGAATATCCCTGTTCTGTCTCTTTAACATCAAAATACAAGACCATCTGAAAGAATAAAGACAAATATAAGCAAGCTGCCAATCCTGAAATGCCTGTGGAGCATCTTTAATTACAGTCTGAGGCCTCAGGAGGAGACTTGGGAGCACAGTTACTGCAAAGTCATTAGCCCATGGCATTTTCAATTAAAGCCTGTCAGGCCCAAGGAGATGTGCTCTGATGGAAGAGGAATTACTAGCTGTGTTCTTTGGAATGAAATAGTCATACATTTTGGCATGGGATGGACACAAGGCCTGATCAGAGCCCATCAGAATGTATTGTACCGAGCTCGGAAAGTGATGTTTCTGAATCTTCACTCCTATGAGGTGAGGAAAAGTTTCTGAGAAGGGAAATCATGGTTAATTAAATGGGTTACAATACAGGTGATTTGATGTCCTGATTCCAGCTGGGCTAAAGTTAATTTTCTTCTTAATAGCTTGTAAAGTTCTGTGTCTTGGATTTAGTATGAGAATAATGTCGATAGCACACTGATGTTTTATTTGCTCATAGTTCTTTAAATAAAGGACTTTTAGTCTTTTGTGTCTCATGCTCTGCCAGCAAACAGGTGGGCAAGAAGCTGGGAGAGAGTGTAGCCAGGAAAGCTAACCTGAACTGGACAAAGGGATATTCCACACCAGAGAATGCCATGCTCAGCCTATAAACTGGGGGCAGTTGGCTGGGGGCTGCTGATTGTTGCTCAGTTGACATTGGTGAGCATATGGTGAGTAACTATAATGGGCACTGCTTGTTTCTCTTGGATTTTATTCCCCTATCTCTCTCTCACCCCTTTTCATTACAACTACTATTAGTTGTAGTGGTATTTATTTATTTATTTTTTTTTTTAGTTATTAAACTGTAATAATCTCAAAGCACAAAGTTTGCCTTTTCTTTCCCACTTTCCCATTCTCTTCCTCAGCAGAGTGAGGAGCTGGGGGAAGTGAGAAAGAAAATATGGTGCTTAGTTGCCAGCTGGTGCCAAACCATGACACTTAATGATGTAGAAGACAGAGATGTCTGCAAGAGATATTCTCTGATTTGCAGCAGGACACTTCAGGCAGTCCCAAAAGGATGGGACACAGACTCACTTCATATGAGCAAGCCTGAAGAAATAAGATTCATAGGGATTTGACTGCCTTTCTAATAGGAGAGCTGTGCATGTAAAACATGATTGTGTTTAAAGAGAACACAAAATCAGGTTTAAGACTTCATGGCAAAGTGAAACATGTTTGCATGTCATGCTTAGAGGTAGAGACACATCTGAGAAAAATTGGAATCCCACTGACGAGTCATAAATGCCAGACTGCAGCAGCAGGGGGTAGGCACCAAGATAAGGAAAAAGATCACACAAGAGCCCAACCTGTTCCTGAAAGGTCAGAACATAACCTTTAACAGCCAAAGCTGACACAGGTGTTTGCTGTACGTGACCTGGAGGTCTATCCAAAAGCCAAGAAAATCGGGAAGTTTAAGGTTTAAGCCTACAAAGTTCTGTGTATCTTGCAGATGAGTTCAAGTACAAACGTGCCAGTTAATCATAGCATATTTTTCCTCTAAGTTGCCCAAAAATTAGAGGGACGACAATCATTGGTGGATGATAATAAAAAGGCATCATGAACAGGAAAGGGTCAATATCCAGAAATTCTGGGTTCAGCTACCAACAGCACAAGATTCACAAGCTGCTGAACGAAACATTTCATTCTCATTAGGACAGGCTTGCTCACTGAAAAGTGGTTATTAGAACAGTAGCCATGTAGCCCCAATTATTTACTTACTAATAAGTCACTAACTCTTGATCAATCACATACACATTTCATATGGCTACTGGTGCTTGGACACTTCAGTTAAAAACTCTGAGAAAATTAACCAGCACTAAGGCATCAGCACTGAACTTAATTAGCTAGTACTTTTATTTGTTTGCACTGATCTTAGCAAAGTTTTGGTGCAGGTCAGCTCACACAATCCTAAACACCACTTGATCTGAAGTTAGGGTGGATAAGTAAGCTCCAGTGAGCACTTCAGATGACACTGAACTTTTGTGGTAGGCACTAGAAAAGGTTAATGGGATATGTACAGGATGTAGATCTAGGGACTAGAAAAGTAAGCCTTGTGCTCTTTTATATCTTGGGACAGATTCTGCCATTAAAGCAGGATTAAATGACAGCAGATGGAATGACAGAGGAAGACAGATCATACCAAGAAATTCCAAAACCTAGAGAGTAACAGAGCTGAACAGAAAGACAACTGGAACTAGTCAAAGAGAAGGCTAAAGCAGACAGATTCCAGCCCAGAAGCAGGAGTGTTCAGAGCTTTTGCCAGTTTCTGAGCTGCCTTGGGCAGAAGAACTTGGACTTATGAGACCCACAGAGCAGTGCTTCTCCAGCCAGAGGGTGTGCTCTGCCAGCACAGCAGAGAAACTGCACAAGGCACGTCCTAGGGGCTTAGCTAAAGGACACAAACAGACCATGAAAGGCTTATGGCATTCATTGGCTGAGATGCTGCCACAGAGAGATGGCACTGACCGGAGCAAAGGCAGAAACAATGCCTACACTAACAGCAGCATCATAGACAACCAAAAAGTGGGATGAAGACTTACATATTTAAAAGACTTGAAGGCCTAATGCAATGTCTTCATAAAGGCCAAATGATGAGAGTCAGCTATGAGTTGGGACCAAGTGACTGATGGAAGTCAACAAATGCTTGCACAGAGATTTTGAATTAAGATGGGTATCACAAAGAAGGCAGCAAATTACAAGAGTTCAGTAGAGGAAGATGACCTGTAAAAACACAGTCAAAAACTCAGGTATGAAGAAGGAAATCTGCAAATAGATTCTTCAACTAAAGAGCTAAATTAGAGAAAGATGCAGAATATTTCACGCCCAGCTGCAAACATCAGCCAGGCAGATGTCTCCCATCCCAACCAGTTTATACTAAACTCCCTTTAGCAATGGTGAAAAGAATATATGAATCATCTCACTTATTTGAGAGGCCTGCTTTACAATGACATGACTTGTGCCCTACTGGTACTTGTTTCTCTCCTTTTCCAAGAAGGGAGTTTCAGTGATTAGCTCAGATGGAGACATCTGCATGTGGCCTCATAACTCCCAGCCAGGGAGTTGTCTTGTGTTTTACCTCCCATTAAGCACCATGCAGGAGGTTGATTGCCCTTTTTATATGTGGAAGGAATTTTTTTCCCAGGCAGCTAAAGTGGCACATGACTATATGGGGTTCTTTTTCACATACTATCTTGCAATCAGGAATTGGCTGGCTTTGGGTTGATTTACAATTGTTGGCTTGGCTTTTAGTGCACTTCCTCATTCAAAATGGTCCAGTGGAGGTCGCTGAGCCAGCAGACTAAAATTTTGATCATCATTTGTACTGTGATTTAAAATAGTAGAGCTGCAGTGGCTCTGTCTTTAACAGAAGTTGTAGTTGTTTCCATCTGCCTCTCTTCTCCATGCTGTGTGCACCAATGTCATTGGGTGGATAATGGCTTCCCACAGAGCCCCTCAGCAGGGTGGAGGGCAAATTCACTCTCGGGGTGTGATGGTGTCTGGTGAAATCTGCATTGGGTAAGCTTGCTGGATAGTTTAGGATAACATGGGAAAGGCTTTATCTGCAGCTATTAACCACATCACTTCTAACTGCAGTAGGGTGTCTAAATCTCTTTATCCTATTAGATGTTAGCTGTGCAATATGAATGTAAAAGAGGAGAAACAATAACATAAAATAAAGTTACATTAACCTAAAAAATGTTTATTACCAATTAACAGTCCTTTACTGCAGCCATATGAAGTTCAATTGTTCACAAACATGAAGTGTGCTATTTTTAAAATACAGCAGTCTGATAAACCTTGAGCTACCTAAGGACAAAACTAGTACTGAGTTAGATACACATTTCAATGAGGAATTAAATATTAATCTAGAAGGCTAGTGGTAGTTTCTTACAGGTCTTGACATTACTGAATCTTGCAGTGGCTGAGAGCCAAGCCTGGGCTCTTTGTTCACACATCTCATGTTAATTTTAAATGGAATCATCCCTCTCTAAAAACTGAATAAAAATTGCAGGGCATGGGCCTTGTGGTATTGGAAATAGTGTTTTGGAAACCTGTGGAAGATACTAAGTCTGAGAGGCTTGCATTCAGAGCTTGAACTCAAATCTTCCTTCATAAATATGGTTGATACTCTGGGGTTTTCACATCCTAAGGAGAAACTTGATCTAAAATGAGTCTTGCAATATTTTACAAGGCATCCTTAACCTCTTAATGCATGTCATGCAAAGATTAAGAGGCAGTGTTATTGCTTGCAAAATCACCTGCTATTTCCAGGAAACAGTCATTTGCTGGACCTGTCCTTGTCACTGGCATAAGTATAATGCTTTTAATAATCTCCCATTGCCTAAGTGATGTGTTTGCATCAAAATGATGGATATGCTAGATCTGGCAGAACTTTTTAAGATCTACTTATTTCTATCTTGTTCTTCTGCTGCCATCTAGAGGTTTTATTCCTAGATTTACAGAAAAGAAAATAAAGTGCTTTATTATATTTCAAAGTTGCCTTTAAAAATTGTCTGCACCTTAGCATCACTTAAGGTGCTATTATCACTGAACCTCTGTCTCCATACAAGAGCAGATTAATGAAGTGTGTACAAGTTTTTGAGCTGTGGGATGCAAGTGAGCCTTATGGGCTGAAGTAAGATTTATACTAGAGGCAAACACTGCCATAAAAAAACTCTTTTCCTCATAAAAAGCACCTGTAAATTGGCCTTAGGAGGAATTTTCACAGAACTTGTTTTCCAGCAAATAAACAGCAACATATCAAAGCAGCCTCAGAGTAAGCAGGTGCTTGGAGAAAAGGCAGCCTTGCCAGCCTTGCAGCAGAATGCCAACATGACAGGCACAGCTATGGCTTTGTCCCACCAGCACGAGGGCTGACACCTTTCCTGCCTCTGGTGACGAGGCGGCGATGCTCCGCTGCGCGCTAGCATTGCCCAGGGAAGCACAGCGTGAAACCCAGACAGCACAAAACTCACCAGCTCACACAAAGTCATTCCAGCAGAAACATTGCTCTTAAAGGTACCAGAAACACCTTAATGGGCTCCTGGCTTTGTAAAAATAATAGATTCACAGGCAGTATAAATGAGTCCATCACCCTTCACCTCAGTGTGAATAGGTTAATTTGGCATCAGACCTCCTCGAGCAAATCTTACCTTCTTGTTTTGTCCCTTCAAATGTTTATTAATTAAACTAATGCTAACACCAGGTCTGTGGAGGGCGTGTGCAAATGCTAATATGCCTCACCATGTGAATAGATTACCAGAGCATCATTTTTGTCCCTCTAATATCCATCCCCCTGGGCAACTAGGTGTACATTGACTCTGAAAAGATAGTCCCTTTTAAACAGACTTGAACCAATTAATTTCCTAGCATTGATAGCAAGATTTTAAAACATGTACAAAGGAACTAAATGTACTCTGAGCACTGAAATATGTGAGTTTCTAGGAAGTCCTTAGCCTTTTGAATACAATGTTCCTGTGAATGATAATTTCTGTGCTTCAGCAGAGGATTAGCTGTCATAATAAATTATTTCTGTTTGCCTGGAAGGAAATAAGTGAAACTTGCTTAACTAAGAAGGCCAGTAAAAGGTACAGCAGAGATGAGACCAACCTTGTCTCCTGTGCCCAAGGATAACTCTGAAAAGCTGCCATAACATGCAATAATTTGATAGTGTCAGGTAAAATTAACCTGTAGAAGGAGATAAGAATAATATTAAATTCCTGCTGATACTCACTTTGTATGCTATGGGGACTGGCTCTGATGTTTTGTGAGCCTGACACAACAAGATTTTCAAAACCTTAAATACCTTCAATAAGAAATTAGAATAGAAAAAAAGAAAATATGGTTTATTTTATTGACAGACTTGCTGAAGTTCTTGTGATGACGGCTTCCTATAGAAATCTATTTTCCGATTTTGACAGATGCTCAGATGGTAAATCCTTACTTTTCTTTGTGTCCTAAAATCTCCTAACTAAACTTCTTCATGGTAATACAATATTGTTCAGTCTTTAAACCTCTTGGACACTTTCATTCTATGACCAGATGCAGAATGTGGATACTTAGCCACAAGTTCTCATCCCAAAAGGGGTATTTTTCATCACCATTCAGTATAATTCCCAGATGTTTATACTGTACTTAAATATAAACTCATTGCTCATTTGCTCTGGGGACAAAAATATTTCAAAGAGATTTTTATTTATAATCAAAATATATTTTAATAAAGTGTGATCAAAAGCTATTTCCTTTCCAGAGCTGGCCAGTTGTTTTATGTCATGACTACTCACAGATAGCAATGAGTTGCAAAGCAGGTTTGCAGTCTTTGGAGAATTTGAAACTACAGTGAATCCATCCTCATTACTTGTTCAAACCATCAGGTTCCTAACTAGTTTACACTGCCATGCCCTCACTCCCTCCTTGATTACTGAAAATTAGGATAAAATACAAGAAAGGGAGAGAATCTCTCAAATCTAGCATTTAACAATCTCATGTGAGAGGCAGGATGTTTACCCAGCCAGGTAAAGTTAAAAAAAATAAATAGAAGCAACACCTCCAAATACAAACCAAACTCAGCATTAGTGCAGTACCCTTGATAGTCAGAGATACTGGTTCAAACCTCTATGGATGGGAAGGAGGAGGGAGAGAATTGCTGCTCTTCTGTCTCCCAGATGTGTGCTCCATCCTACTGCATCTGACAGATTGTAAACTGATTTCTCATTTCATCTGCTTTTCATCTTTCTCCAAAACAAAAAAAAAAAACATATTTTGGTTCAAGTGAATTGGTTGCCAGAAAAAACAATGAAAGGTCTATGTCACTTAAATGAAATTCGGGGAAAAAATAAGGAAACCCTGAAATTACATTTGTTCCAAAACTGTCCGTTTTCCTGTGTTTTTCAGTTTGTCTGCTGCAGGGGGGAGAGAAGTCAGAACAATTGTTTCTATATTTCCCATACTTAGGGTTAGAAGCTGAAACTCAGAGTGAAAGACACAGCATCAGCTTTCAGCAGTGACTCCAGAGACAAATTTATAATCTGTATATTTGTGCCAAACTCTTCCATTCACTTTATCCAGTGAAGATTTTGCAGTGCTGTATCTTCACATGACCCCTCCTTCAAGTTCCCTTCTCCCACAGTGTTCCCTTCTTTTCTCCTTTATCCTAGAGCCTGGAGGAAGTCACAAGAGAGGGGGCTGCATCCAGTGTGTGTCACTGGTGTCACTTACCATTGGAACTCCCTGCTGGAAGCTGCTTAGCAAGGAGCAAATTTTCTTCTAGGTGCATTGGTGGTTTTTGACTGAACAGGCAACCTGATCCAAAAAAGCCATCACTGCAAACACTCAGTTATGTGTTGTATGAGAGGTATGTGAGCAACTGATGCTCATCCTGCTTGAATGTTTCACAACAAGAATATATTGAAATTTTTGCCCAGAAGAACAACACTTCACCCATGGAAGAGTTCCCTCGTTCTTTTCAGTGAGAGGAGAATCAAAGACATAATTATCTTAAGTGACTAAATTGTACACATGTTTTCTGATGCCAGTTTAAGCTTGACCTGTATTGTAAAAAGTAGAATTAATGTGGCAAGTGCCATCCAGTGACTGTGATTAACCATAATTTGCATTTTTTATTGAAAGTCAATAGTCTGCATGCTACCAGCTGTGAAATTGTGCAATAAGCAATAATTAAACAATGAAGAAGAGTAAATAGAACTAGTTAGGTGTGATTTGGAGCAGTGAATAGCAAAGGTGACTTTTAAAGTTTTATTAGCACGAAGCAGGAAAAACAAAATACAACCATGTGACCTTTGGTTCAGTGAGCAAACAGTGAACATTTGTAAAACTCTACTAAAGTCACACTATTGATAGAACAAGAGTATCACTACCAAAGCAAGACTATTCACTAAACTTACAGGACCAAAGGTTTTGAAGCCAACAGGACCATCTTTGACTATCTATCTAACTGCACTTCACTACCTTTACTGATGGGATGTTTGCTCTCAGAGGCTTCTTGGACTGCTTGGAATTGGGGGTGTTTTTGCAGAGGATTGAGAAGTGTGAAAATGAAAGTTTACTGCTAGTTTGTAGGTTTTTGAAACTTGCCATTGCATATGGGAACCTCTGGCAGGAATTTGGCTTTTCAGTGTTTGCAAGTCCTACTCTATAATATGCATTCAAAATGAGATTGTTGCAGATGTGTACAGCACCACAGCACAGCTACCTCCCTAAAGCAAACTTAAAAGCTCAGTTTCCCTTTGGACATTGCTAATTAAATTTGTGTGGCAATAGCTCAAATACAGCTCATGTATTCTATTCCTTTTGTCAAACACAGGGTGAAGCTTCACTTGTTACAGGATCTTCACTTTTTCTCAGGTGTGAGGACTTCTTCTGATGGTGGTATTGGCCTGGGTTTAGCAAGTTGTCCAGGCTTAATTTCAGGCATTTTTTCACCATGTCTGTACACACTTACAGTGACATCCACTGTTTCCCCACCATACTTGTTCTTGACATGGATGCTATATTTGCCTGAATCTTCTGAAGTCACCCCCTTGATTGTTAAACTGGCATATTTCCCTTGTTCCAGTGAAAACACATAGTGCTCATCAATTTCAAAGGCCTTGTCATTCTTGAACCAAACCACTTCAGGGTCAGGATTTCCAAATACAGTACAGGTCAGATTCAGTGTCTGAGGGAGAAAAACAGAAGTAATTTTGAAATCAGTAAGATTTGTTTAACCAGTATATTCTCAGTGTTGTTTTTTAGCCATTTTTTACTCTTAGGTAATTAAACTAAGACATGGTATCATGTTCTTGAAGACTGAAAAGCAGAGTCCCTAATACTTCTTTTTCCCTTGATTCAGACTTTCCACCATCTCACCAGTAACTGTGATACAGTAATAGCCTCAGGGTTACAGTGTCTGAAGATGGTAAGTTGGACTGTCATTGCAGTCCTGCCTGCAGGAGACTCCTGACAACCCATTAGTCTGACATGAGGTTCAGGCAATGATAGTTTTAAAAACATCCTTGAAGCTTTCCTGTACACAGCAGGGAGGAGAATGAGCAAATCTTTTCTGACCAAGGCCTCTTGAGGTTATTGCTTGAGATGATTAAAAAAAAGGAAAAAAATCACTTAAAAATAGAACACATAACATGAATCACTGGACATCGATTCCAGGTGCTGCTGACTGGTAAAGTGAAAATATTTTATGAAGAATAAATAATACACATTGGTAAAGTGCTCTTAGAATCATAGAATGGTTTGAGTTAGAAGGAATCCTAAAGATCATCTACTTCCCATCCTCCTGCCATGGGGAGGGACATCTTCCACAGGCAGGGACAGCTTCCACGAGACAGGGCTGCTCACAGTCCCATCCAACCTGGCCACGAGTTACAGGCATGTGAAGCACATTCAGAAATAGCTGACACTACATAATGGACCATCCTGGCACCTTAGGCATTTTTCAACAACTGAACTGAGATTTAAGGAGCTCATAAAATTTTCATGAGCATTCTTCCAAATTTTTACAGATGTACTGCTGAACCCCATTTTTTACCACTCTCTGTGTGCATGTAAACTTCATGTATTTAGGTACATTGATCACAGAAAAAAATGAAAGAAAAGTCTGAGATGTTGCATTTATTAGTTCTTACTTTGTTCACCTTTGCTGAAAGATCATTCTGCACAAAATTTGGCCCTAGATAACTAAGTAACCTTGAGAATTTAACATATGCAGCATTGTGTTAGGAAAGAAAAAAAAATTAAAACAAACCAGGAAAAGAATAAAACAAAGAAAAAACCCTAATGGACAATTTCTACCAGAATTCTTCCTTGCATTCCCTCCACATTTCCCTTCAGGTTTCACGAAATCCTGCTGCAGAGGGAGCTGAGAAAGTCCATCTGTGTTCACACATGCACGTTTTTGAGGAATGTTTTCCTTGATTGACAATGTCTGAATAGGTGTGATATAACTCAGAGTGAAAATAAAACAGGAAGAAATTTTCAGTGATCAAAAGCACCGTATGTTCACAAATAGAGGTGGTTTTCCACAGTTCAGGCATCCAAAGTCAGAATGCTGAGGAAAGATTTACATATTTGTGGGTAAAATCTAGGGACAAGCTAAGTCTGTGAGTATTCCTGAAGTGATATTGTGTAGGAGGCAAAGTTAACTAATAGCATATAGGAACTAGACTCACTATAAAATATTTAAAGGAATGATGATGCAAACAAAAAATTAAAATTTTTCGAAGATAACCTTGCATCTAAGAGAGTGAGTTTTATTCTTTCCATTCTTTTTGTAACATGGGCAACACTTAATTACTATTGCTTTCAAAAGTGAGCTCATTTAAGAGAAATTAATAATTAAATCATAATATTTAATCAAGTCTTAATAAGTTAATATTAAAAACTTAACAAAGAACAGATATATTCCACAGTCATTTTAGATAATTTAGGTCTGTTCTAATTCATCAAATTATAGATTTGAGCTAAAAATCAAATCATTCTCCTTCTGCTTTCAGTTTCTATGAAATCATCTGCATTCCTTCCCCTTTTGAGCTCTCACTGCTCAGCATGACAAAAGCTGTCCTTACCTTCCCATCCATTATGGTAACAACATCAGGCAAACCACCAATGACTTTACCACGATCTAGGAGTTAAGGAAAAAATATGGTGACTATGTGAAGTTAAGACCTCAAAATTACTCATTTCTCAATGATTTTACAACTTGGTGTCATGACTCACAATTTTTTTTTTTACTTCTTTTTTTTATCTTTAAAACCCCCCACAATTTTTGTGATATTTTGGAAGGGGTTTAATGTGTTGTATAGTCCCCTTAGATTTTTTTGGCAGAGATTGTGCCATAGCATTCTAAACTGATAAACATAACAGCCTTGAAGCTACTGCTGAGCTTGACAGTTTGTGCTTTGAGCCCAGAGCAAAGTAAGCAGGGTGCTTTTAGCATCTTGGTGGTATCCAAAATCTAAGGAAAATTTGTTCTGTCATGGTCTTTGTGGGCAGAAGCATCATGTCATCACCAGGGAACTGATATAATTTCCAGTACTCCTACAGTCCCTAACAGTAACAAGCTTCCCCACAGTCTGGGTCTCAGCAAGCAGTGCACAACAGGCAGCAGCAGGCAATTTTTTACTTAATAGATAGATCCCAATATTCAGGCTCCTCAGCAGCTTTCAGGCTCAACACTTCCCTGTGTGACACACAATTCACACTTCACCAAATCTCTGCAGACACAAGATACAGTGGAGACTTGCAAAATGTGTAGTGTTTAGTGGGTTTCCACTGCAATTAAAGACAACTAAATCCACAAATTACTACTGTTATTGCAATATTTTGAGCTCACAGAGGATTTCTGCAGCCACAGGACTCAGTAAGTTATGGCAGCATACCACAATGTATGCTTTAAACACTAGATCACATTGTAAAACATCTATGATAAAATGTAAAATAAACTTACTCTTCTCAGCAAAAGCAGCTGCCCTAAAGTTGTTGAGAAAGAAAGAGAAACATATAATGTTATTGATGAAATTAATAATAAAATTTTTTGGGTAAGCAAAGACACTGTTTTTATGACATTAAAATACAAAAGATGCAGCACTTACTTGAGTCGCTGGAACTCTGCATATGCATCATCAAAAGCTGTAACAAAACAATTGAGAGGATTATTTTCCATGAACATAACTTGCACTTGGGGCTCAATACACACATTTAAACACATATACATGTTACAGCTCTTTTAAAACCCATAAGGAGTCACACGGTAGCAAAATGAGAAACAAGACCCCTGAAAACTAATGCAGCTGGTGCTGAAAACAGATACAAGACTAAAAAGATAATAACAGTTATAAAACTGAACTAGAACTGGTTCTGATCAAAGACCATTTTTTTATTGCAATTCCTCTACTTCCAGTGAAATCTGTATAATCTGTGAAAAGGCACAATACAAGTCTGATGTTGTGAATATACCTTGCCCAGACAGATCAATGGTGCGTTTGTAGGATTCCTTGCCACCAAAGATTTCAAAGGTGTAGTTCCCCTTATCCTTTTCAGTGGGTTCACGTATCTGCAACCAGGCAACATCCTCTCCACCTCCAATCTTCATCTTTTCACCAGAAGAAATCTTAGATTCCCTGGAAAAAAAAGATAAATAGGCATGAGTTTGAACATTCTTTTCCTGTATGTTGTCCATAGGAAATCATCTATAAGAAGTCACAAATTATAACATATTATTCCTAAATTATGGATAGATTGCAACTATTGGGCTCATTTCCCCAGGATATTCTTTGCTTCCTGGTGGGAGTACAAAACACTTTGAAAATATTAGCTTGAGTTTTCATTTCTAAGATTCATTTGTTCACTCTTTTCTCATTCTCCTTCTCTCCTCTCACAGAGCTATGCTAACATCTTTATGCACATACACTACTCTGTGAGTTTTAGGGTTCTGTACACTTCATACACAGTAAAATATAATACATAAGGATTGTAAATTATAGGCAAATCAGCTGTTTTGTTGAAGGAAAGATATCTTTTGTCTTTCATTAACTTCAAAAATCAATTCATAAAAGATTTGTGTAAAACTACTCTTGCATCAGGTTAAAATACACTTGTTTTTTTAAACACAAGAAAAGACAGTTTCTTAATTGCAGATAAGTAATAAAAACTCTTGAAAAAACAATGGAATTGGCTTGACTTATCACTTCCTAGTTAAGAATAAAATAAATTCTCTGTGGATTCAGATCAAGTGGTCTGTCACAAAGAGAGGAAATAGAAGAAGCTATTTAGAGAGAGCATGTAAACCAGAACATTTTCAACAGCTCAAAGAGAACTTTCTTCTTTCACTCATTAACTAAAGAAATACCTCTTTCCATTCTTCCTCCCCAAGCATCTTTAGCTGGAATTTTTAATAAACGAAGTCAGTTTTAGCTTTTCCTTGATCACTCATTTTATTTGCCTGGACAGAGCTGATTTGACTCCATAGTTAGAGTTATTTTGATGGGGAAAAGGTATTTTTACCAGTTCCCTTTCTTTAAGACAAATTCATTGAGTTCAGCCTACCAAATTAGATTTCTGGATAGAAACTGCTGTGTATTAGAAAATATTATATATAGTGTTTCCCACTGTGCCCTGAGTGGATGAAGAATACTAGGTCTAGGACTTGTATTGTATTTCATGCTATGCAAGACTGTGGATAATTAAACTCTAGCTAGAAATATACATGGTAAAAAAAAATGTAGGTTGTGTAGCCTTTCAACTTTTCGAGGAAAAAAATTTGCTATAGCCCCATTTAAAAGAGATGGGAAGCTTGGGGAGGTGGTCAGTTGGTTGGTTGGTTTTGGTCTTTGTTTTAGCTTTAACAGCTCTGATTATACTTATTGTATTCATATAAGAATTGAAATTTTATTCATTCAGACTCTGTGTCCAATGATCTTCAAGACAATCAAAGTGTAAGAAATCATAAAATCTGAAATATGCAGGGGGTTCTGTATGTAAACATAAACATAAACATAAACAATCTAAATATGCACACTGGTATTTCCATATTAGCCATGTAGCACTATTTACTTTTATACTTCTATGAAATGGATGGTGGAATAGACTGTCACTTTTAAAACTCAAGCAGATACAGTAAAAGGCAGAGGTAATTTTTTTTTTCTTTCCCTTGCCATCGTACTATTATCACTATTATGAAAGAACTTTGTAAATACACAGCTGGAGATATAAATACAGTTGCATAGCCTTGCAGAAGTGTTCCTGAGCTCCCTGAATGTGATAATTGATGCTTTGTTTATGTTCCTGTCTTCATAGAAAGCATTGCAAATCTAGGACAACATCCTGATCAGCCAGAATGTTCCTGTCTAATCAGCCACATCACTCTGTGTCATCTTTGTAGGCCATGGAGAAAGGTGGAAGTTGAAACCTCTCAAAGAGTTTTAAAATCCTTTCGAATATCACCTGCACTTTCAAACAAGCGAGGGCTTGATGTAACAAAACATTTAACTGTAAATACACAGATGATTTGACTGTCTGCAAAGTCAAAGATTAATGTAACATGAGAGTGCAGATTTAAAGCTCATTTTCAGCCATATGCTCAGCTCTAAGGGTTATTCTCAAGGTATTCTGTGCCCCATTGAATATCTTTTCAAAGAGGAGTATCAAAATTAAAATTTTTTTTTGGTTACTTAAGACTGTATCAGTTTGGAAAAAAAAATTCTGTTCTTAATACAGGCTTTTATTAAACTGTGAGACCAGATCCTAGAGAGCAGATCACCTAGAACTGGAGGAGAGTTTCATCCATTTTAGAAAAAGGGAAGCCCTTAATAGGAAACTATGCCCAAATATTTTGCTATTTTTAACCAGTAAGATAATACAATGGAAGACAAACAGTCTTGTATTGAATAAGAGAACACAATAGAATAGGTTCCTTTTTTCTGTCTGTTACAGTCCTCCTGATGGGTGTTGGACGAGACTTTTAATATTTCTTTTATGTACTTTTTATGTTAAAAGAGAATATATTGTTCTGGAAAGAGAAATTCATTAATGTGGTCCTATTGATAAATGAATGTCACAGAGCAGTAAATATTAAATTGGAAAGACAACATTTTTTTCTCAAGTAAAATTGAAAAAAATATCCTCATCTACCTGTGGCACCAGCTGACTTTCATTTCTTCATTGTAGTATTTCAAGAAACACTGGAGCCTTATCCCTTCCTCAGTGCAAAGAATCTTCAGTGGAGAGGCTGACTTACCTAGATTAAATAGAGTATATGTGGATCAAACAGGAGAGATAGTGGAATGAACAGGAAATAGAGGAGTGGATTATTTGTACAGACTGAACAAAAGAAAATTCAAGACCTAGGTCATGATTCCCAAGGATCACAGAGACAATTGTGATGCCTCTCAAAGCACATCTGCTGGTTTATATCAGGGGAAAGGTCAGTATCAGTTTATGACTTTATTGTCATATACAAGCATCATGACTGGCAAGATCCATTGTGAAATAATAATCTAGTCATATAATTGCCATGAAAGAGTAGTGTAATTATTCTAGTTGCATAAAAATTTTATTCTTGTGCAAACCCTGTTCTTTCAGTGGAAAGAACAGCTCTTCATTGGGAACAGATTCAGAACCTCCTTCTCTCTATAGCAAGGTTCACTTAATAATGGAAAGTAGGAAGAAAATTATTGCTGCAGCATTTTCACAGTATCTAAACCAAACAAGCCAGGTGGAATAATACTTTGTTCCCTTTTAATAGTGACAATTAGTAAGGTCAACTGCCTGTTCAGAAACTTAATAACGTCCATAATAATATAATCAGAACTCTCAGAGATTTCCCACTTAAAATAAAAGTTTTGTCTCAGCCTCACATGACTTCAAAATAAAAAAAAATACATGAAAATTCAAGACATCATTTACTTACCACTCACTCCACTCAATGCCAGAATTATATCATCATAAACTGCAGAGAGAAAGAAAAAAAAGCAAGAAAATGTACCATCAAAATTCAATCAGGATATAGCTTTTTTATGTTCAGTTTAATTAAAGCAATATGGGAAATCTTCATATCCTTAAGCAAAGAAAACCATTAAAATTGCAACAGGTTTATAGTACAAATTGGAAACTGTCTGTGTACAGCATATGAATTCTGTGCTGTGTCACTCAGTATCTCAGCCTTTTGTGGAGTCAGCTGTCTGCTGCCAAATCTTTGTCTCTCTCCCTTAGGCCAGCAGAAAGAAAAAAAGTTATTAAAACTGAATAGTTCACATTCAAAGGAGAGTGCAGGTGAAAAAGAAATTATCTCTTTCTTGGTGAAAACAGTTTCCCCTTCTCCCTGTAGGGTGGCATTTGACAAAAGTGAAGTCCTTTAACAGCAAGTGAAATAAAGCAAGTATGATATTACGCTTTTGAACTATCACAGAGCTGATGGGTTTGTAGCAGGAGAGAACCCTGGAGACAAGGGCACAAGAGTGGGGAACCCTTTCATAGCAGAAGAATCATATTCAGTGACACCATGTAAGATAAAATGAAAGAGAAAGAACTACCTTAGTCTAAAGAATGCATTTTCTAAATGTCTATAATGTGTGTATTTTAGACTACATTTTCTTATTTGCAGTTAACTTCATTTGAATGTCAGTGGATACTGAGCTTGAAGTAACCTGCCCCACAAAATGTGCAGTCTTCTCTTCTCCTGCTAAACTTCACTTTTTATAATTTTTGTTTTAAGGCCAACTCCACCATTTAGGAGACCCATTGTTTGGTTTAATAGTGCAGTCATCATGGCTTGGCTGGTTGATATTTTCAAAGCCTCCTGGACCCACAGAATTAGATACTGTGAATTCTTTAAATAGGCATTTCACTGTACATTTCAAGCTGTTTCATTTCAATTTACATTTCATTTACATGAACATTACATGTTCATTTCATTTACATTTCACTGCTCATTTCAACACAGTTTGCCACACCTGAGTATCATCTCTGGAAGCTGGACCCCTGACTGTGTGATGGAAAACAACTGTACTTTTTGCTTATTCCAGTGGCCAGGATACACATATACAAATCCATAGACTAAGGGAATGATATCTGTGTGTATATCAAAGGACAGGAAGGGAGGAGGTGATTAATGAGAACATAGTGCAAAGTTTGGGATCTGAGCATGACATAAATGGTATGGAATAAGGGACAGAAATTGTACTGGTTTTGGCTGGAATTGAGTTCATTTTCTTCATAGCAGCTTTATGGTGCTGTGCTTTGGATTTGTGGCTAAACCAGTGTTGAGAACACAGGGATGTTTTAGCTATTGCTGAGCAGTGCTTGTACAATGTGGAAGTCTTATTTGCCCTCCTCAGACTGCCTCACCAAGAGGAGGCTGGGGGTGCACAGGAAGTCAGGAGGTGACACAGCCAAGACAGTTGACCCCAGCTGGCCCAAAGGACATTTTGTACCATGTGATGTCATATCCAGTATATAAAGCTGAGGGAAGAACAAGGAAGTGAGCAACGTTTGAAATGATGGTGCTTGTCTTCCCAAGTCATTGTTACATGTGATGGAGCCTGGCTTTACTAGAGATGGCTGAACACCTGCCTGCCCATGGGAAACTGAGAATGAATTCCTTGTTTCGCTTTGCTTGTATGCACAGCTTTTGCTCTACCTANAATAAAAGTTTTGTCTCAGCCTCACATGACTTCAAAATAAAAAAAAAAATACATGAAAATTCAAGACATCATTTACTTACCACTCACTCCACTCAATGCCAGAATTATATCATCATAAACTGCAGAGAGAAAGAAAAAAAAGCAAGAAAATGTACCATCAAAATTCAATCAGGATATAGCTTTTTTATGTTCAGTTTAATTAAAGCAATATGGGAAATCTTCATATCCTTAAGCAAAGAAAACCATTAAAATTGCAACAGGTTTATAGTACAAATTGGAAACTGTCTGTGTACAGCATATGAATTCTGTGCTGTGTCACTCAGTATCTCAGCCTTTTGTGGAGTCAGCTGTCTGCTGCCAAATCTTTGTCTCTCTCCCTTAGGCCAGCAGAAAGAAAAAAAGTTATTAAAACTGAATAGTTCACATTCAAAGGAGAGTGCAGGTGAAAAAGAAATTATCTCTTTCTTGGTGAAAACAGTTTCCCCTTCTCCCTGTAGGGTGGCATTTGACAAAAGTGAAGTCCTTTAACAGCAAGTGAAATAAAGCAAGTATGATATTACGCTTTTGAACTATCACAGAGCTGATGGGTTTGTAGCAGGAGAGAACCCTGGAGACAAGGGCACAAGAGTGGGGAACCCTTTCATAGCAGAAGAATCATATTCAGTGACACCATGTAAGATAAAATGAAAGAGAAAGAACTACCTTAGTCTAAAGAATGCATTTTCTAAATGTCTATAATGTGTGTATTTTAGACTACATTTTCTTATTTGCAGTTAACTTCATTTGAATGTCAGTGGATACTGAGCTTGAAGTAACCTGCCCCACAAAATGTGCAGTCTTCTCTTCTCCTGCTAAACTTCACTTTTTATAATTTTTGTTTTAAGGCCAACTCCACCATTTAGGAGACCCATTGTTTGGTTTAATAGTGCAGTCATCATGGCTTGGCTGGTTGATATTTTCAAAGCCTCCTGGACCCACAGAATTAGATACTGTGAATTCTTTAAATAGGCATTTCACTGTACATTTCAAGCTGTTTCATTTCAATTTACATTTCATTTACATGAACATTACATGTTCATTTCATTTACATTTCACTGCTCATTTCAACACAGTTTGCCACACCTGAGTATCATCTCTGGAAGCTGGACCCCTGACTGTGTGATGGAAAACAACTGTACTTTTTGCTTATTCCAGTGGCCAGGATACACATATACAAATCCATAGACTAAGGGAATGATATCTGTGTGTATATCAAAGGACAGGAAGGGAGGAGGTGATTAATGAGAACATAGTGCAAAGTTTGGGATCTGAGCATGACATAAATGGTATGGAATAAGGGACAGAAATTGTACTGGTTTTGGCTGGAATTGAGTTCATTTTCTTCATAGCAGCTTTATGGTGCTGTGCTTTGGATTTGTGGCTAAACCAGTGTTGAGAACACAGGGATGTTTTAGCTATTGCTGAGCAGTGCTTGTACAATGTGGAAGTCTTATTTGCCCTCCTCAGACTGCCTCACCAAGAGGAGGCTGGGGGTGCACAGGAAGTCAGGAGGTGACACAGCCAAGACAGTTGACCCCAGCTGGCCCAAAGGACATTTTGTACCATGTGATGTCATATCCAGTATATAAAGCTGAGGGAAGAACAAGGAAGTGAGCAACGTTTGAAATGATGGTGCTTGTCTTCCCAAGTCATTGTTACATGTGATGGAGCCTGGCTTTACTAGAGATGGCTGAACACCTGCCTGCCCATGGGAAACTGAGAATGAATTCCTTGTTTCGCTTTGCTTGTATGCACAGCTTTTGCTCTACCTACTAAACTGTCTTTAGCTCAGCCCAGGATTTTTTCACTTTCCCCCTTCCAGTTCTTTCACCCATCTCACTGGAAGAGAGTGAGCAAGTGGCTGTGTGGGGCTGAGAGGCCAGATGATGCTAACCCACAAAACAGTTTTATGATTTAGAATCAAAAGCACCCTCAGTCCCCACTGAGAGTCTGACATCAACATAGCACTTTGTTGCTTTAGGGGATTTTGTGGATATGAAAGCTTAACAAACCTGAGAGAGAGTGATCTCCCATTAAATGTCTGGTTAGAACATACTTCATCTCCTGCCTGTCAAAAGGCTAGAGATTAATGACCACAATGCCCAGTGTCACCCTTCCTAAACTGCTGATCTGCAGTTCAGGTCTCTAGAACATAAGAGAAATGAAATTCAAAGAACACCAAAAATATATGCTGATTTGCCATTTGCAGGGGTAGATCTTTGACACCTCTGGAGAACACATGGAGATCATTATTCTATTACAGTAAATTGAAAGTTACCTTTTCCTGCTAATTCAAGAGAAGATATATCATGACCTCTATCGTCTGATAGTGTCGCCTTATAAACTCCTTCATCTTTGCGAGACAGCTGCAAGGAAAACACAAGATGTTTACTGACAAACTTGATAGTACTAGATTTGCTCAACCCCTGCATGATTTTCTAAATAAAACAACACACATTGCACTGTCTTCTGGATAAATAATCTTATCAGAGAAGAGATGGAAACCACGAATGGCTTGTTCATGCTTTCTTTACGGAGATGCATTTAGTTCTTAAGACTAAAACCTGTTCTGATTTCAGTTCAATTTCTTCTAGAAACCATTAGGTTTTTTCTCTTGTTCCAAAAAGACAGGATTGGTCTGGGTCAGTAGAAATTACAAGCACTGTAGTAAGATGTAGCAAGGCATAACTACAACCTACACAAACTTTGAAAATGTAATTTTTCTTCAACAAAAATGATTATTTTTTTAATTACGTAAAACATAACAGCAAATCTATATCCTGTAATATCAGATCCTTCATACTGCTTGCATTCAAGCAGCAACTGTAGTGAAATCATATCTATGCTAAGTAAATAATTAATTCATTGCCCTTGGAGAGTTTACATTCTGAAATCTATCACAGTGATATTGCATTAAAGGTAGTAGGGATTTTTGGGTTTTGTGGGTTTATTTTAATTTCTGTTAAAACTTAAAGGAAAATATATAAAGAGTTCTATATAGATTGGAGATGACTTAATACTTAGACTTATACAAATCTACAAGCATGTAAACCATAGCAAAAGTATCATAAAACTGAATGACAATTAACAAGAGTAATCCAAGACAAGCAGAAACCACCCTCCCAAAAAAGTCTACTCAAGAAAAATGAAGCTGTTAAGTCAATATCCTCTTTCAAGAGAAATGAAGGAAGTAATTTAGAAGAATTTGAAGCCAAGAAATAAAAAATTTAGATGGAATGCACATTACTGAAAACAGAAAATCTCACTCTGGAAGGTTTTGTCACTTAAAGGCAGCAACTATGCAAGTTAAGGTTTCAGATAGAAGTTGGGTTATCCTGTTTGTATAAAGATAAATCTTATCAAGCCATAAACTTCAAACTTATTCATTTTAGGCAATAAAACTAAAACACTGTCAAAAATGAGGTGCTTGAATAAGCTGAAAAATTAAGGAGTAATAAGAAAGAACGAGATACAGGTCACCCAAGGACTCTGAAGCAATTTAAGCATGAACTCTGAGCTGATAAATTAACCAGATACTTTTTGCTAGCAATAGTTATACGCCATCTAATTGAAGAGTAGAAAATGTGTGGTTTTTTCTTACAGCTGTTCAAAGGAATCATAGGAATAGCTGGTTTACTGCTTTGTCTGGCAGTAAATCTATGGTGTGTCAAGCAGAAGCTGTCATTTTAATCAGCAGGAGACACAGTACCTTGGGAATGCTGAGGTGACATTCTTCCTTCTGCAGATCAGGCAGCTCCTCAACCTCAACCCCAGAGCCATCCTTATACCACTTGAAATCAGTCTCCTTCTTTATGTTTGCAACCTGTACAACAGAAAAGCCACATAAGCCTGTCTATGTCCTGAGGAAAGGTATTGCACTGTGGGAAGTCACATAGCTACTTTGGACATATAAAACCACTTTTTTTATAACACATGTCAAATAAAGCTAAGTAAAAAAACAATTTCAGCCAAGTCCTACTAAGCAAATCTTAGTCCTACAGTGTTTCTTTGCAGCACAGTATACGGGTTACAACTTTGGAGCCCTGTAAAATCCTTAAAGAAAATCCTGGCAATCTCTTCCCTTAAATGGCTTTGCACCCTTGCTCTGGGCTTGTAGTTTGTCTAGAGATAGCTGTGGAAGAAGTATCTTTCAAATTAGAGCTTCTGAACTCTCCTTTATCTTTTGGTGTTTGCCCTGTGACTCCAGAGAGTTGTAACACAGAACTCAGGCCCTATCTTAGTCTTCGGCCAATTTGGAGATTTATCCCAGCTACCTAAGCAATGTCTCTCATGGATAAACTGCAGAAAGCAACTTAAATCACTATTCTGAAAGCATCCAAGACTTCAAAATAGTGAGCTGCAGCAAAAATCCTTTTTTATTTTCTACACTGAGTCCTATGGGGCATACAAAGACCTGAGGAATCCTACAAATTGCAGTCTCTACCAACAAAAAGGGGCTTAACAACATAGTGCATATGCAGAGCAGTTGTTTGAAAGCAAGAATTTTGCTATAGTAGCAGCAGCTCATGGAAACAATAGCGTACCTGAAGTACTGTTCTAATTCTGATATAAAAACTGTGTATTGGGTACACTTGAAATATTGCTGGATAAATTACCTCAATTCAAAGAAGCTAAAAGTGCAGCTCTTTTTAGAAACCCTGGCAATACATATACATTTTTACCCTCACTTTCAAAAACACTATGGTTTATTTGACATCAGTATCCCCATACCCTTCTAAAAGTCATAAAAATGCAATGGTATTTTCATGTGTAGCCTGAATTCCCAGTCATTATGGCTGTGGTAGAAGGGCAGAGCCAGAAAGATATTTCTCAGTCCCCAGGCAGTTGCTCTAAAAATGCTCCTTAAAGGAAAAGCAAAAAACTGAATAAATGGCTAGAGGGCAGCCTGAAACTTAATACAGATCTGCAATAGTTTTCAAGTGGCTTGCTTGGGGGGAAAAACATGTGCCAGTTTCTAAGCCTTTTACATTACAGAAGTCATTCTGTAGATGAGTAGCCCTATGAAAGCTCTCTGTAGAGGTGACAAATAGGAGAGTCTTCTGTACTGATTCCTAGACATCTCTATGAAACATGCCCAAATTAATCACATCTATTGTTGCTCAATAACCAGTGTGGTTGCCGTGGATCCCTGACAGTATTTGAGATCAGCACCTGGCCCAAAGCAATGACTTGCTGGAGAAAAGTGAGCAGCATTTTACATTTACCAGTAACTACAGAGTGGTTGTTCCTGTAGTCCTATGAGGAGTGGCAATTTTATTTGAACAAAGCCCAGAGGAATAAGCCTTTAATGCTTTTCAACAATTTTTCATCAAAGACCGTTAGCACTCAATCTGACAATAAATGGACTGAGCTTCAGACACATGCAATTTGCAGTGCTGAAGTTATTTCATGTTGACATTTACTGTGAAATGTTACTTTTTTCACTGTTTAGCCACACACCAAAAATCTTGCCTTGTACAGACACAGTACAAATGAAGGCCAAAGTTGTGCAAGAACAAGTAGCTTCTGAATGTTCTGAAATTTAGAATTCCTAGAAGCAAAATGACAGCAGTTGTTGGTATATGAGGAAAAACAAACACAAAGCAAAAAGCAGAAAGCAAACACCACCAAATTATCTTTCAAATGGACAACCATGTTCCACTGACATTGAGGGGTCTACATTACCAAAAACATGGTCATCAATCCCAGCTAATTCAGAATTAAATATTAAACCAATCAAAAGTCAGCCAGGTCCAATCATATAGAAAATAAGGGATATGTGAGGTAAAATTTGATATACTCTTCTACAACACAATCCATACTTGTCCATCACTGCTGTTATGGGCCTGGATCATACAGTCAGTCCTTTGCCCTACACAAGCTTCCAGCTGATGTGGTTTCCTAGCTTCCCTATGCCATGGTATGGCCTTTAAGAAAGTCAAGGTAAAATGCCCTCTCTTACTTCCTTCACATTATCCCAGGCTCTTAGAAGAGGTAAAAACTCCTTTGACAATTTTTTTTTCTTTTGCACTAAACAGAGCCTGGAAGAGACCTGGGCCAAGTGTTCTGATACAGCCTGGGATGGCAAAGATTATTCCTTGATTGTTTTTACTACCACAGAAATAGCACACAGTGGTCACACTTCTAACTTTTTTGTCAGGTATCTGGAGTTTGAAGGACAAATCCAGGCTTTGTTTTTCAAACTCTTCCTGTGTACAAATACAAGCTAAACAGCCATAAACAACAGCACCATGTGAACCTAACGGCCAGTCACACACTAACAGTAACAAACATTATAAGGTCAATAGCATAGTTAAAATGATGAGTGTGCAGCCCACATCCTAGATTTCATTTACATAAAATGTTCTGACCTTGTGAACAAAAAACCACACTGGTGAAAAGGAAATAATCAGATGCTCAGCCTTTCACAGCTTCAGTGCTATAAACAGGCTCGACAGTCAATGAAAGAAGGATAATTTCAGATTAATTTGTAGAGAATTAACACTAGCATAACTGGTTCAGCAACATTTAATTCCCCATGTGAATGAAAGGATAAGCAGGGTTCATGCCTGAGGCACGTGCATGTGGAGATTATAAAGTACTCCAGCAAAGGTACTGTGTTAACTGTGTTAAGCCCTAAAATGGAATGGCAGCTTCAGCACCAGGTCAGTTCTGCTGGGAATAACTTGAGGTTAAAGGTCTCCTAGTTAATGAGAAGGGGGAAAAAAAAAAAAAAGAAGGAAAAAAGAAGGAAAAATAATCCCATAAATGTGCATGTAAATTGCTCATAATGAATGATTCAAGTTAGTCTAATTATAAGACAAAAGTTATTCAAAAGAAGAGGAGAAAATTAATACAAAAGAGTCCATACTAGAGGAAAAGAAAATGAAGAAGAGTTTGATGCTTGAATTCAGTTTACTTAATTATTCAGACCTCTAGATAGTAATTCTAGAAGAGCAAAACAAATGAAAATTTTTCTGTTCAGAAAGGCATTTAAAGATGTCAGTAGCAGAAATTACACTGAAATCAATACACATTATCATTACTTAAGACTCAAAAGTCATTAGCCAAAAATAATTTTTAAATCATGTTTTATAACCTTAATTCTAGAAGTCTTTGTTGCATGTTTAATTACAGTTGATTAAATAACAGACACTTTATTAGAGAAATCAGAAAATAGTAAAGAAAGGTTTTGAGCTCTGGCTTTTGTAGCTATTTTTGAGGAAGAAGAAGGACTCTTAAGGGACGTCTCTTTTGTGTAAACTTTTCTTATGGCTCACAATTTTTATAAAGAATTTGACTACCTAATAATAAATTTAGAAATGTCCTATTATTTTTTTGTTTTCATTAACACTACTACTGAAGAATAGTGTCAGAAATTTTCATATTAAATTTTTTTAAATCATAAAAAATCGTTTCCGTATAAAACTTTTGTTTTTAAAGGTATCTAAACCCTTCTTCACATTTTTCTACCTCAATTCTTCATCAACACATTTTAAAAAATTATTTCAAGTACATTTCCTTACCTTGCAAGAAAGTAAAACTTCACATTCCTCTGTAACCTTCCAATGCAAAAACTCTGAGAAGTGAGGACCTAAGAAAGAAAAGAATCTTAAAGTAATGAATGTAGAATGAAGGGTATCAGAAAGATCCAGTGAAAGAAAGAAAAAGGGTGACAATTACAACACCCTTACACTAGAACAAGAGAGAGCCCTGAACTACCCATGCACTAGAAGGAAAATCCTGCAAGTTCTTATCTTACTTATCCAGTATCTACATTACAGCTTAGAAACTGAATCTCATCTCTGTATGAACTGGGTAGTGTTCAAAATATAAAATGGTGAGTGAGAGAAATACCTTTGTGAAAAATTGCCAACTAAGTAGAGGAAAGAAACAAAGTAGCTACAAACAAGTATACTAATAATGTATATAATTTAAAAACAACAAAGCTATGGCAGGCATTTTTGCCCAAATAACTTAAAGTTTAAAAATGTATTAAATATTACAGGCAGAGTAGAAAATATTCCTTTTCTCCATGAAGGTTCCAATCCTGCAAAGACATATATCCTGATGAAATTTGCTGACACACATAGCCTTTTTTAATTTATTGATGTTTACTTATCTCAATGAATGTATATGTCTTTGAGTTGGCAGGATCAGGGCCCATAATTCTCATACTCAAACCTGGGAAGTAGTGAAGTCCAAGACTTTCACTTAAATCATTGAGTACTGAAAGATTTTGTCAGTTTATGCTTTGAGTGGTATCATTTTTTTCCTAAATCAATTTTAAACAGCCTTCAAAAAAAAAAAAAGAATTGCGCTGCTTCTGTACGGAATCCTACCTAAGCTATTTAGTAAAAAGTTTTAAATTATTATTGTTACTTTCATCCTGAAAGCCATTTGCTTATAAGTGAAAATTACAAACTAGAGCTCAAGTTCAATTTTTTAAGGATTTCACAGGGATAGAATTCTGAATTAGGTATCCAAAAGTAATTTTCTCATTCAGCTGTAAGCAATATCAATAATGAGTATATAACAAACTCTACAACTAGATAGCAACTATGCAACAAATATACATTTAGTTCCTGGAATATTGCCTTAATAAAAGCCATAGGGTCAAGATTTCAATCTTCCTTGTCTGGTACTTGCTTGACTCTCTACTCTTCTGTCAATTATATTGAAGAGACAACTTGTAAACGCACTTAAATGTTTTGTTGGATCAGAGCCTACAGAAGGCACACTTCTCATGAATATTGAGCAAAGATGACCTCTTGTGAGAACTCCTTTTTTCTCTACTTAGTGAAAGTTCTGTCACAAACTGACAATGTTGGAAAACAAGATCCACCAAGGTTTCAAGTGTCTCCTAAGACTGAACAATATATCATCTTCTAATAAAGAACAGTAGCTGCAAGGACTTAGCCATCACCAGGCAGGAATCACCAGCTGCAAACTGGGCCTAAAGTCACCAATGTGCTCTGTCTTACCTTGTTTTCTGAGAAATTCCTTTCGTTGGAGCTCAGACTCAGCCAGTACTCCTTTGAATGCTAAATTTTAGAAGAGGTGAATGAAGAATGATTTAGTCACAAAATTACTCAAAGAATAATTGAAGTTTAGCTCTTCATCAGAGTGAAAGTGTCAAGGTTTTGATGTTTCTGTGAACGTACCATCTCCAATGAGAACTAACGAAGACTGGTTTTTGGCCTTTCCATCCTGAATCTGTACTGTGTAGGTACCTTCATTGTCAATTGTAAATTTTTCCATCACCATTTCTATAATGCCACTTGAATGGTCACATTTTATTTTATGCCTCTGAAATAAACAAATAAGTACTTTACTATAGTGTAAATTACTTATGATTCCTATTGAATAAATTATGATTTCTATTCCTTCCCACACAGCCAAACTTTTTCATGTCCTTTTAATTGTAAACTAAGGAAAGAGAATTGTGCTTTTATTTACTGTTGTACAATAAGATCCTAGTGGTGACCCACAGAAACCTCTGTGTGCAGCTGTATTTGGAATCCTCGAGTCATCACAAAATAGCTGTTTTGTATTTGAAAACAATAGTTTATGGCACTGTGCATATTGGAATAGCCTAACAGCCAGCCTTTAGCTGCATTACAGCTTCCAGTTCAGCAAGGAGGTTTGCTAGGCAGAAGCACTATTCCTGGCTGAGTCCAGAAACAACTGCAAATACTATATTTCTAGACACAAATGGGATCTTCAAATAAATCCATCACACCAAATCCAAAAAGCCATCCCTACTAAATATATGAGACATACATACATAGTAGTCAACAGTCAATATTTTCTCATTAAAAAATAGTTTATCTAGGAAGAGTATCATGATTTTCTCATTTAATTCTAAGTGTAATTTTCAAAGAACACTTAGAGCAAAAGACCAAGAGAAAAGTAACTTGTGCAAACCCCATAGAGTTTCTGGGAACCAAAAAGGATTGACCAAGTCCAGTAAAAGAGAGGTATAATTCTTTCAGGACGTATTAGTTACCCACTTAAGTGTTTGCAGAATACACAAAACACCAAATACTCACTTGAATTCAAAGTTAAATATGCTTTTCACTGTTTGTGTCCTTTATGTGTTTGCTTTTTATTAAATATTCCAGAAAGATAAATCATTGGCAAGCATCATCATGGAAACAGAAAACTGCAAACTAATACTAGACAATCTTTGCAAAATATGCATTTTGAATTTGGAGGTACTGTTTTAGATACAACCATGTTTTACTAATATCCTCTTTTATTCAGTAAATTGCAACTATGAGTGATGTTTTTTGAATCTCAACTAACAAGTTCCTAAAGCTAAGTAAAAATAACCCACAGGAGTTTATTGGCAAATAGTTTTAGGTGAACAATGTGGGCAAGGATATTACACATAATTTCCAGTCACGATTTCACAGAACAGTAAATGTCACCATCTAGAAGGAGTTATATGCAGTGAATTACTATAGACCCTGTTACTTTTGATTTTATTATACATACTGTTAAAAGGAGACATGATGTCTTATAAATAGAATGTTTTGATAAACCTGTTTATTGGTCTCTAAAAGTAAAAAATGGTACTGAAGTTACAAGTAGGTAAAGTTTAAAGAAGGAGAAGAAAGAAGAAACATAAAAAAGCTAATAAAAATGTCACATTATAAACTCTATAGAATTTTATTGAAATGGAAGAACCTCTAAGTCCCCTAAGATCCAAAAGTGGCAGGAATGATCCCACAGATATATCTGCTTTAGCTTTGAGGGATGTATCTTGGCCAGCCTCAAAACCAGGCTCACTGTATGGACAGCAAGTCTGGAAGAACAGTGTGATACAGTCAAGATATTTAGCATTCAATACTGGTTTTTTCAAATACATAAATTTTTTAAATCTTAATGGAGTAGTGGAAGAATGAAGAAAAAGAAAAGATGTGGAATTAACAAAGCAGTCAGCTAAATGATCTATCAAGATAATAATTTTTTAAGGGATATGCATGTTAATTTGGATGCATGATTTTCCATACACTGTACAAAGAAAGATACAATGTCAAAGAATAAGACAAGATTAAATTAACTGGGAAATTAAGTAGAAAATCTACTTGTCTAGGAGTTCATCTGTAAGAGTTAAGGTGATAGGTGAGGAAGGTTAAAAAGAGCATTAATAAACTTATTCAAACTATCAAAAAGTGCAAATTTCAATAGGCAAAAGTCAAATTCTTGCTTACAGCCTCTTCCCCTCAGAGGTCAAGGACTACACTGGCATTTACTTCATGAATTTTCAGGAAGAACATTAAATTAAATTTTTCCAGAAGTAGAAAAATCGAAAAATAAAAAAGCAACATGTATGTTTTAATCTGATTCTTTATGACACTTTTATTTCTTTTATTTCCTACTTTTATTAAACAAAATATTAAAATATTAAAATTAAAGCTGAGTAAATGGAGCTCAGTTCATTCCATTTTCAGCTTATTTTTAAATCTTACCAAAAACACTCCCTGTTAGGACCTAGAAGGAAAAATTTATCACTTCAGCCAATGTCAAGAATCAGGCTACAATTCACCAGCATAATGGTCTACTGAACATGTTCAGTGACTGTAGCCCAGTCTCCAGACAGGTTTTAGAGTGCAATTAGGCTTCTAACTATTGCCATTATGCAGCAAGATGAAGTTCAATGATTTTATGGGCATCATAAATATTAGGCTTTTATGTGACTTTCCACAAAAATATCATCTGTCTCCAAACATAAATGTCACCTGTGGGTTACTAATTAAAGAGGTGAAATAATGCAGCTTCATTTCAAGACTCTTTCTGATGTCAACACTTCCAAAACATATGTGAACTAAAAATAGCTCATTCTGTTCCATGAGCATTGCCAAGACAGAGTATTGTCATTTCGATACATCCTAGGCACGAATATTCAGGTTTTCAGTGCTATGGTTTATTACTTCTTAAAGCAAGAAAACAGAGAATTATTTTACTCAGAAATACTTCTTCTTCCACTTGTCAATATGTAATTAAAGTAAAGGCTCTTTGCTTTTCTGTGGTATAAAAATGCTGATAAAGCTTCTCTGACCCAAACCAGTATTTGCATTCTCAGGAATAAACTGAATCTTTCAAACAGCTGCACTGGAGATGAATTCTTCACAGGAAAATATTTCCAGTGCTGTGCTTATGGCCTGTAGATGAACTTGTCCTTCAAAGGCATGACCTTGCTTTCTTCTCAGCCCAATCTGAGAGCTTTTCCATGCCCCTTTATATGAGAGGTCTTCCTAGAGCTATAAAAATGCAGGAAGATTGTGGCCTAATCTTTCATCTCTATGTAGCTGTTCAATGCCCAGTTTCTAATCCAAAATTAAAAAAATAGAAAGAGATACCATATAAAAATTTTAAGTCTATGAACATTGCTGTGGTTCCTCCCACATTACACATAAAATGAGTAAACTTGGCAGTGTCATGTTAAGTGTTGGAATCCATGACCTTAAAGGTCTTTTCCAACTCAAATGACTCTGATTCTATGATAGCAATAGAAACCTTCAGGTTTATTAACCAAAATCACTCATGTGTAGTGCTCATTATGTACTTACGTCACTGTTTTCGACTTCTTTATCATTAATAACAAATCTGAAAGTAGAATCTGGAGATAAACTTTCAGCCTGAATCCAGAAACGAACTTCTCCTTTATCCAGAACCTCATAAGCTAATTCTGATTTCAGTGGTATTGCTACAAAAAGAAAAGAATCCAAAATCAGTAGTCCATGAAACCTTGTGAGAAACAGGAATATCATAGTAAAGTATTAGCAATTCCCTATTATTTATGGATTTCTGGATATCAAATTAATTTTACACAGGGAAAAGTCCTCTAATGCAGCCTTTGGTTTATTTTTTAATTAATTTCTCAAAGAGAGAAGAGAATTTACAGTCTACTGTTAGTACATTGTGTAAGGATGTGGCTGGTAACAATCTGTAATGTATTGTCAAAATTAAACTTCAAAGACATTTAAGAATGATGATTTTATCACATGTCAACTAATATTCTTCCAAACAAACTAAAAGATAAAGGAGCAAGGTAAATGAAGCTGCCTTGAAAAATGAAGTTGCCACTGTCTCAGGAAGAATCTTTTTGGAAATCCAGTCATTTGTATGTAATTATATTCCTTCTAGAAGTATCTCATAGATTCAGATCTTTGACTTACTTGGATTCTTTATTTCATAGCTTAATGCCATCAAACGTTCAAACTCTGAAAATAAAAAAAATGTTCATGTTTTAATTTATTCTGAAAAATAGAGACAGCAAATGAGTGTGGACAAAAGTAAATATCAGCATCAGCAAACTTATCTCCTTAAAGCTTGTATATGAATACACAACTCTTCAGAAAATGACTGAAAAATAAGACTTAGAAAACTTAAATTCTGATACATGGATTTAGCAAATGTTCCTATTGCATGGATTTTAGTGCACATTCTCTTATACAAGGGAATCTAAACAAAGGCCAAAAACTATTTTAAACTTTAAAAAAAGCAATACAAAAGAAAGATGGGAAACAATATCTTCTAAGCAGTGTACAAGGTTCCTTTATTTCCTGACTTCCTTTCTCAGATTATTCCTGAAAATCTGGTTTTACTGTGGCAGGAAACAAGATCGAGTTCACGTTAGTCTGAAAACAGTACAGGAAATTCTAGTTAATGCACTAGATCCTCATGAAGGCTGTGTGAGAGTCCAGAATTCAGTCTTTTAGATCTTCATAGTAATCCTATTTATCATAGTCAGTACCAATAAAGATTTGGAAAATGAAGATTATTGCCAATTCCAAATTTACAGATAATGTAAAGACCAGAGAAAATTAGCATGGATTTATGACATGATAGAGGATTTAGCGAAATTACGGGAAAATTTATACCTTTTGAGAGAGAAAATGGGCAGTGAAATGATGGGTTTCAGTGCTAAGATGGAAAATCTGATACTTGTTCAGGGATCCAGTAAAATAAAATTGCAATTTTGAGTGACATATGATCAAGAAAGACATAGGCTAAGTAAGTATGGGATGGGAAACACCTTCAGTGCTTCATACAAAAGAAAAAATTCAAAGGTAGAGCAGATGGTGACAAGACCTACAGAAAGATTTCAGAGTGATGCTTCAAAACTTAGCCAAAGGGCAGTTCTCATGATAAAAATCATTTGAAAATTAAAAACCACATCTTGGTAACAACTATGTAAAGAGTTCTCATAAATCTTCCATGTCCTAGAGAATTTGTTTTTTCTCTGAACATGGATTTCTTCTCAATATCTAATTGGAAAAGGTGGTTTGATGTGTTTCTCACTGTGAATCCTTAAATTACTTCGTAAGTTGAGAAGTAGAGGGATTTTAATACTTGATGAACTGGGCATAGCAATTACAGCCGAGGACTGGGAAAGAAGCAAAGTAATTTTTATTTTATTTTATTTTTATTTTATGTAAAATTGCAAACTTTCCTCTTTGCTTTTTATGTCAGCATTTCTCTATGATAAAACAAAGTGAGACTGAAGCAAAATAATTGCAAGTCCAATGAAATAAATTAGCTAGAATGAGATAAAGCAAAACTAATATATATGTAAACCAAATGATAATTTGACCTGATGTATTTAGCTCTTGTTAAAGCATCATTGTTTTTCTCACTAGTGTCCTGTGTCTCAGTTATGAGAAACTGCATCTAGAGCCTCAAGCACAACTGAAAGTGTAAGGGATATTTACAAACACCATTATAATCCTAGCATAAAGAAAACTATTCTAATTTGCCATATTTTTTATCTTTATCTAGAAAAAATTGCCTGAAGTTATCCCAGCTTTCATTATTATGGTTATCAGAAAAATAAGTAATCACATACAAATCCTGTTGTGTGTTCTTTTTTGTTTTTCTTTAATGCATAGGAAATAACATCAGAGTTGTAGGGTTCTTTTCGTTTTTTCCTTGGGCAATTTTTAGTGCACTTGAGGTGACAGAGTGAAGAAAGACTTGAAATAATAAGGACCTTACCTTCTTCATCCATAACGAAGCTGGATGAAACTCCATCTGTGTCACTAACTGAGATAGAGTAAGTTCCCAAGTCTGATTTATCAGGATTTTTGAAGTACAGCTTAGAACTAAAATCACCAACGAAGAAGAATATAATTAGCTGGGTATCACAGGTTAAGATTTTTAACATGACAAATTTCTAATACTTTGGAAGACTGGCATGACTTACTGATTTCCTTCTGTTTCAATCTTAAATTTATGAGAATCATCAATCTCCTCATAAGATTTACCCCATGCAAAATGAGATGCATCTGTTGCTTCTTTGCACTCAAAAGCCAGGTAAATATTACCCTCATCATCCACACCTGAACAGATTTCTTTCGTTCCTGCAAAAGAGGAATCAACTCAAATGTCAAGACTGCATTTTTTTTAAAGGTGCAATTCATAAATTCCTAAAGCCCACATCTATTTTGTCCTCTAAGATACTGATTTTATTAGCAGGTCTTAGAGCAGATTTATGTCATATACTGACTCAGCATCATATGCTAGTAAGTTTCTTACTGTACACACAAGAAAGGAATGTTAATACTAATAAATGCTTTTTGAGAAACAAATCAATAAGACATAACTGAATATGAGATGACATGAAAGTTTAGACAAACCAATCTTACTATCATTCCTGAAGCTTCAATAAATGTGTTGTCACAGCAAATAACACCTTTGTTAGAATAAAACCCAGAATAACTGATTATCAAATAACTCCTGCAGTAAAGGAAAAAATTCTTATCACTGTCTCTGTACCCACATGATTTTTCCTTTAAGTTTTGAGGCTAAGAACTTCTTAGTTCTTAAAATACTTATATGTGATACAATATCAAATTAGGCTGATTAAACTCAATTCCAAGTATTTTAGTATTTTAGAAGCAGAAGAGATTAAACAGTTCATGTTACCTGGCCGTGCCTCAACAAGCACTGGTTCAGATATCTCAGATGACTTGCCTACCCCAGCATCATTCACTGCACGAACTTTGAAAACATAGGTATGACCCTCATGTAAATCAGTGACCTTAAACAAGATAAAGGGCAAAGCCAATTTAAAACACAATCTAAACTATTTTGTTTACTCGCACGAAGATATTAGCAGAAGCTAAAATTCAAATATGCATCTTTTTTGTACTCAATCAGAACTTCTAGTACTCAGTTTTATATTAATATTAATTTATGAAAATATTACCTTAAAATAGCGCTTTGAAGTAGGTTTTTCATTAGCAGTGATCCAGTCTTCTGTATCTACTTCTTTATAGTCCACTAAATACCCAGTAATAGGGCTTTTGCCTTCATACACAGGAGCCTTCCACAGAAGAACTAGTGACGTGTTTCTAACTTCACATATCATGAGATCATAGGCAGGACCTAAAATAGTTCAGATATTGGAAATTCATTTCAATATAATGAAGTTTTGCAAGCTGTGCCTGTAGAGGCCGAAATACATCACTATAATTTTGACTATATTTTCCTTCAAAAACCTCATCCTTTACAATACACCTGGTATATGTGGTATTTAGGTCATTTTCCCCACAGCAATACCTGCCCTACACAGTGAGTGACATTAGTATTCTGAAGCACACTTGCTTAGCTAGACCTCAGTAAGTCTATTTTAAGGTAAAGTTAATCATGTGGAAAATCCATGCAGTTTAAGATTTTCCAACAAGCAAGAGAGGCTTCTTGTCTATTATTTAACTCACCAGCCCCATATCAAAACTACTTCAGTGAGCCTGATTCAGGTTCATAATTTAACATCAGGATTGTTATTTTTTCATTAGTATACATGAGCCATGATCTTTCAAAGTAATCCAAAACCCAGTGGCACCAAGAGACTTTGGATCTGGCTTCTTGTTCCCTGACAGAAGAATTTTTATTGTGAACTGGATAGCTGCAGCCAAGAGGAACTTTTCAGGATGAATGATATCTGTTAGGAGAAAAATTTAAACCAAAAATATCCTGATATTCTACATATAAGTGAGAGTTTGTATGTTATAAAAACGACCAGCTACCAGGTTATTTCCTCCCTACTATGCTTTCCTTCTCCTTGAGATAACCATTCAAGTGCCATCCAGTCTAACTTATAGAAATTATTTTTTATTATACTATTGATATTTATTTTCACTAATAAATAAATATAAACGTAAAGGCATAATCATGTAAGTTTCCTAGCATGGCCAAACATTCATGACAGAATACTCATATTCAGTCAAATTATGTAGCTTGCTTCTTGTGCTTTAGATGTAGAGCAAGGAAAGATGAAGACTTAAGGATTAATTTGAGATTTAAGGATTTCCTGTTTCCAAGATATTAATTTTTCCTACAACACATCTTACATTTTACAATAATAATAAAAAAAGGAGCAGAAAGCCTTACAAATAAATCTGATTGCCATTGCAGCCTACAAGATGTTAATCAATGATGAATGAACATAAAATTTGTAAAGGATGATATTCAGCAAATATCCGAGGTGGGGTGGGGGGAGAATTAGAAAACTTTTTCTCCAAAGTGGATAAACCCATTTCAGAAAAGAAACATATAAAATACCTCTTGCAGACCTTCTAAGGATAAATATTAGATTCCTCATGGAAAGACTGCCATTTTCAAGGAACCTAAAGCCTTCCCTCAGGGCTCTTTAAACTCCCAATCTGAAAGTCTGTATATGCACAGATAATTAAAATTCCCCTGTCAAATGGACCTGATAGAAATCTACACAGTAGAAGGAAAAGTGTAGTGAAGCATGTTCTATTCTGAGGATTCTGAGACCCCAGACATTTCTTTTTATTTAAAGTAATGTAAGATAATCCATTAACTATCATTGCTAACTCACAGAAACTCACAGAGACCCCTAAGACTAAAGTTCCGTGGAAGGATGAAATAATTATGGACTCTGGGCAAAGGATGTATCACTTGTGCTGGAAATCCTGCAAAAGATTTTGGCCTTTCTAAGGAAACCTTCCTTCTGTATCACAAGGTGGAAGAATACTTTTTTGACACTAGGAGTATATTGCAGACACATTACATTAGTCCTCAGTATCTTTAGGAAGTCAGGGAAGAGGGTCAGGCTCTTCCTTCCAGTCTTAAATCTCACTTATTTCTTTTCAATATTGCTAAGCCATTGTTAAAAAATGCATTTTTAAAAAGGCTTGTGAAATATTTAACAGGTTTGGAGATTTGGTGGTTTTTACAGGATGGGCAATGCTCTTTGCTTGTAGTAGGTTTATGAAGCAGGAGGAAAGCAATACTGTCTATTCCACTCATAATGAGAACAACCTAATCAGCCAAACACTAAACAGGTCAGATTGCTCATTATGGAAATTTCACTCTCTTCATTTCCTGGAAACACTTTTTATTTTGTTTCTTTATCTTTCATTTAAAATGAAGGATAATTTTCACTTCTTTACACACTACATAATTTCAATGCTGTTTTGAAAACACTGTAGAGAGCATAAATTGTAAATAATTTCTTTAAGAAAAATAATTGTTTAAATAATGATGCACTTATACTAAATATTAAGAGATTATAAGACAATGTAATTAAAGTGAAATAAGTTAAGGTCAGGAGATTAAACATTTTGTTATTGACAGCTTTGTTATGTCATTAAATCCATAAGATTTATGAACACTGAAGAATTTAGCTAGAACACATAAAGACAAACAGCTGTTCAGCAAAGAATATGGGCATTTAAAAGAACTAAACTTGGAACTTAACAGGGTGATTTTTGTTTTAGAGGGCAAATAGAGGGGATTTGTAAGCAGGCAAACACAGTTACTCTGCTCAGCATTGAAAATATTTATTTGCAGTAGTGTCTCCAAAGTGTGCACTGCCATTCAAGAAGGAAATGAACCAACTAGAAAAAGTTGGAAGAGCAAAAACTTGTTTACTAACTATAAGGAATACATTATCTGTAGGGAAGGTTTCAGGAAGAAAGACTTAGGAATTTAAGAGAAACTTTTAAACTGTAAGCATAGCAATATTAGGAGTGGATCTTGTCCAAAGAACCTGGACATTTCACAAGGAGAAGAGTTTAAAGATAGATTAGACAAGCCTCTGTCAAGGAGATGGGTATAGGTAACCTGTAAGTGAGCAAGCAGCTGGATTAAATGACATTTAAGAATCTGTCCTCATAGACAATTCCATGATCTTCCTGAATTTTTTCTTGTTCCAGGTAAGAACTACCTTTTACCTATAGCATAGAAAAGAAAACTGAAATTTCCCTGCTATATTATGCCACCTCACTAGTAATTTTGATAGTTTTACAAATTCAAATTTAGGAGTTTTGGAGTTTTTTATTCTTTATTGAGAAAATAACTGTGTAAATATTTAGCCTCAGAGCAGATGCTTTAGGTGTCAGACAGCTCCTGATGGCATAAACGAGTATTAGAATGGATTTTTAGGTACACACCAAAGCTCACTGTCATATATAGAATTCAATATAACAACACAGCAGCATTTGTGAGAAAATAAAGTATAAATATTTTAAAGTGGTAGGCCCCTGTGTTTTCACTATGGGCTGTACTTGTAACACACTTTGTTTAAGCAAGTCAATCCAGATATCAGAAACAGCTTTAGCAAATGTGTTGCTCACTTTGAGTAATGGTGTTACGGTGTTATAAAATAAGAATGAAACTTCAGAAACCCTCTTATAGCTTACTTACAGGTCTTGAGCATTGCTGCAGGGACTAATTATTTAGATGTTTATCATTTTTATATTAAGAATATTATATAAAACATATTATATAAAAATATAGCATATATAGATGGTATATCTATTCTATTATGTATTACATAACAAATTTACATGCTCACATGAGGTACATTACAGTTTAACTTCCTTTTGGTGAGGGGCCCAAATTCACAGTACTTGTAATTGCAATTAATAGTCTTCAGCTACATCTACACTGCCAAAAAACAGACAACCTAAACACAGGGTTTGAGTACTAGCACACAACCATTCCTGTTGTATGTTTGTTAGCACATTTGTTCTAACACCTAGAATAATAATAATAATCTCTCAGGTAACACCTAGGTACAATCTAGGGGGAACACACATACAAGGGCACACTATTTCAGAGTAGGAGACTAGCTGTGCTAATCTCTATTCCAGCAGGCCACTCTTATGTGTTATTTATGACTGAAAGCTAACATAACATTGGAGTCTGAAATTCCAGGAATATTCTTAATAGACTTCATTTATGGTTCAGAGACATTGTACAGCTGGTGAATGTGAGGTGGAGCTGTAGGGCTTGAAGAGGTGATAGAGACACAAATATAAAATAAAGGCTCATCATTCTTCTGATCTGATGAGAGCAGTGAAAGAAAGGAACATTCAACAAGCTAAATAAAGGTCATCTACTTCCCAGGAGACTCAATGTCATCATTGGAGGTGTGGAGGTAACTTTTAACAGACCTCGAAAGCAAGGGCTGTCTCAACAGGTACTATGGAAGAAATTAAGCAGAAGACATCCTGCAGAGTGTGGCTGTGTTTTAAGGACTTTATATAGAATTGAGATTCATGAAGAACTAATAGACTTACCAGGTTCTGGCATAGTCCAGGCTTTACACTTAAAATGCTCGCTGGGATCTGAAGGTTGACCTATTCCAACCAGATTTGCAGCAGCAACTTTGAATTCATAGAAGGCATCTTCAGTCAAATCCTCTACCTTTTTACATTTGAGAAAACAATTCAATAAATCAAAAGCCATGATTTATATTCATTTAATAAATACTTTAATATAAACATTGGTGAATTAATTACCAGGCCTCACTGCTGTGCTGAAGGATCTAATCTGAATATTTTACTCTTAAACCAAACACACTCTTAAACCAGAGTTCTATGTTATATGTCCACGTTTCAGTCACATCATGCTAGGAATAACAGCACTAATACATTGGCATGAAAAGTTGTAAAAAAAATGTAAAAAAAATGACCCCTAGCAGATACTTATGGGTGAGTGTTCTAAAATGAAATAACTTCTTGCATTGCTTGTGAATTGCTGTTCATAAGCCATTCACTTAAGCAATATTTCAAATGATGTTTTGGTTTAAAAGGTCACAATGGACTGACCTAGGAAGAAAAGAAAATTATAGGAAACTAAAAGAAAAAACATCCAATTAGTTCCACAATGTGCTGATATAACTGCAGGAAAGAGCCTCTCAGTAGCATTTTGTGGCTTGTATGAATGTTTCTCTTAATGTTGCCTACCACTACAAAGTGAGAAAGTAAGCACTGGCAGTGGGATGAGCAGAATCCATAATATCCCTCTGCAAACATCCCTGGTAAATGAACCCTGAGTTATCTAATGAATCCATCCCCACACCAGCGTCTCAGATTTTTGAGATCAAAGTAGAGGACTAAAAGACATGAATGTCTTGACACCCAGAACGCCTCATGGCAGCAGCCCACTTCCATCCTTCCTCTTGCAGAACACCTAAATATAAAAAAAACCAAGTCTTCTACACCTGATTCCTCTGAAAAATTTTCCCACAATTGTATTTAAGCATATTTCTCAAGAGAGCTGAGAGTAGCATTTCTAATGGAGATACGATACCAAACAGTTTTAAATTTTCATGAATAAATAGTTCTCTTTGAAAATGTGAGAGAAGAAAGGATTTTGTTCTGGGGTTTTTAATGATAAAAAACTATGTGATGGTAACAAATTTATGGAATAGTATCAGATACAAGACAAAAAAAAAACAAGGTAACAGAGAAAAGTCAGGCACTAAAATAGTTTAGACACAACTTCCCGAAGACAAAAAGCTATATAGTGTGATCCACAAGACAGAAAAAGAGGTCAGCCTTTAAAAATTATTTTGAAATCCCAGGTTATTAAGGGAAAGAATATTTGTAGGGTTCCCATAGAATTATTTAATCAGAGAAAGTTAAACCTTTAGTGATTTCCCAGTGCTGCACTGAATATCTCGGGGCATTCTCTGTTTGCAGTGTGTCATAAAACATTCTGTGCTACTAAAAGCTGTCTTGGTTTTATTCCCCATCAGTATTTCAGATTCTAGTCATTCAAACTAATGTACAAAGATGCACCTCTAGGCACAAATACATTTACTGGCAGGACTGACACTTAAATATCCAGTTAAATTCTCAATGGTGGCCTCTAATTTACATTATTCATTTTTTTGAAAATGCATTAAAAATACAAATATGTGGAAAGCATTGCTTAGTGTTGCCCTTTCATGCCTATCCTTCCTGCCCTTTTTATTTCTCAACATCCATGCTCCATCTGCTAAGTCAGAGATGCCAGTCATGGAATCAGTCACAAGCATGCATGCACCTGAGAACTGCTGCCTGCATTCTGTGCATTAAATATTCTTTCTCAGCTCATCTGCATCATTATCTTCTACTTTAGTGTCAAATACTTGAAAGATCTAGTTCTGCCCTAAGGTTTACAGGAAATTTATCGAGTTGCAGAAATAAAATTTCAAGTATTTATGAATAAAATCTGATTGTTTAACTTAATTTGAAAAGCATCAGATTGATTGCTATATCCTATCTCCTTAACTTTTCTTTGTGGAAGTTCACAACCAGATTTTCCTGTTTTAAGAAACATTCAATATATTGCAAGTGCAGCCAGAAATAATTTATTTCAAAACTAGTACTCTGTAAAGGAGGTGAGACATAAGGCTGAGTTCATTAATATACATGCTTTTTCAGCTGAAGGCAGATTTTGAGAGTAAGAACAGGGACAGTTATATTTTTTCTCAACCCATCTCCATTTCGTTTACAAGTTCCCAGTTCTACAGAGAGCAGTTATCTGTCCTGCTAAAAGCTTCCATCCTTTATCTGTATGTTGTTATAGTAGTGATGCATACAGTGATCATTAATGAAAACAGCTAGTGGAACATTTTATAGCTCATCTTGTTCCTTGTGAAAAATGTGCTTCACACTTTTCCCTCAAAACTTTTCTTATCTGAATGGCCTTATTCGTGTTAGAATTTCATAGTAGGGGATGGCATTGACTTTTCAGCCCAGCTTTAACCTTGCTGTACTCAGAATGGAAGTGCCTATTTTCATTGAAGTAAGTATTTAAAGAATTTTTGTAAAAAAAAAAAATCCAAAGGAATAATTCAAATCAACTCCAAAAACATAATGACCGAAAAATACCCACCGTATAAATGGTCCGGGTGATGAGGGAGGAGTTGACTTCATGCCAGTTTTGATGGTTAGCTTCCCTTTTATCCATGTAATAACCAAGGATTGGTGAACCTCCACTGTATGTTGGTGCCTTCCAGCCAAGAGTCATTGAATGCCCATCACAGTTCAGAAGTGTGATACCATGAGGATATGAAGGACAAGCTGTGAGGAAATAAGCAACCTGAGAGTTAGGAGAGAGTCTAAAACACTGCAGTGTAGAAATACCTTGGCATTTTTTATATTGCTTCTGCTGTCTGCAGCATACTGCTCTCAGCTGCATAATGATAGCAAAGTAGTTGTAAAGTTGCTAACCAACATTTATTTTATCACCAGATATAAACATAGAAGGTTTTAAAATATCTGTCTAACGTTTTGCCCTCTCAGAAGGTAGCAAGGAGGAATAGATGGTCTTTGGCAGGGAAATGGTAATGCCAGCACATGACTCCAGACCAAAACTTTTCCTAAAGATTGAAATGGGTCTGACTGATCTATGGTCACCAGAGCTTTCCTGTACTATCCTGATATTATATGTCTTATTCAGACTGTGACTGCTTTTTGCCCTAGAAAGAACAGAAGATGTTTAGACTTTCAGTAACTTAACCTGTATTGAGGCAGAAAAGTAATGTCCTTCATGAGGTTACCTGCATGGGTTTACTCCCTTCTGTAGCAGAAGCAGAAATTTCACCAGGGCACCTTCCTAGGGATGAAGAAAACCCTTTTCCTGAGCTTTTTAATCCTTTCCTACTGGCAAGCACCCTTGTAGCAAGCAGTTTTGCATTTTTCATCCATACTTGAAAATCTGCCCAAAGATAGCCCTTTCTTGACACTGGGGTGCTTCAATCAGTACAGCTAAACACCTGGCCCTAAAGCTGACCTGATACTTTCTGTTGAATTACCAGCAAAATCTGGGAGAATGTAACTTACCTCATTCAGAAGAGAACACATTAGCAAAGGTCTCAGTACACTCCCTGATCTTGTAGCTGTACTCGTGATCACCATGAAAACAGATAGCAACCAGCAGAACTGCCCTTTTGTCCTTTATTTTTTTTCAAACTTGGTGCTATACTCAGAGGTCACAAAATATGGCCCTTGTGTTTACTGCCACTTCTTGGTAAATGAGAAGGACCATAGCAAATTCCTGTAAATGGTTTTAAAATAATACTACAGAAAGATTCTGGCCATGTCAATGTTAAGTAACCTATAAATAATCCTGCTAAATTCCTGTTAAGGTTGCAAAAATGAGTAAAAACCATCCACATCCCATAAGTGTGTGTAAGATCCACGTGCCCGGTGTTTGGTGACACACCCCATGCAACCCTCATCCCCAAATAGTGACAAATAGGTGCAAGTGCATTTACAACATCGTGGTGATAGATGTGCAAGTGTCCATGCACCACCTACCCACATGAGACACACTTGCTCCTAAAAAAAAGAGAGTAACTTTGTCAGTAACATCCAAATTTACTTTCTATTAACTACTCTGAATTATAAATCTTTTAGAGGATTATTTCTCATGAATATGTCTACTGGTCTTCTCCAAGAGGTAGAGGGAAAAGATGTCTCATTAAAATTTTTCAGTATGGAACTGAAACAGTCCATTGATTCAAATTAAACCATGATAGCCCAGATTTGTGTACTCTTTGTTGCAAATACTTATTCAATCTTTCACTAAATATATGCCATTCCCATTGAAGTTTGCACAACTGATCTTACACAGAAATTTTGTTTGTAGGACACCAGAGGAGGCAGATTGTTCTCCAACTTGGAGCAAACAAAGGGGATTTTCTGTTTGCTTCAGACACACAGTAATAAAGCTTACTGAAACTTTTCTAAATAGATTCCATGCTAAACTGTTTTGCACCACTCCAAGTCACTCAGAAACTAACTGTCTAACTTAACCAGTATTTAAATTTCTTTGATACAGCCTAGGAGCAAAAGGCAACCTGGTCATTAAAGTGCATCTTACCCAATATTCCTAACACTCATCGTAAATAACTTTTTTTATAAAACAATGTCTTTTCTGCAGAAAAGGAGATGATTGCTGAAAATATAAGACTCATTAGAGAAACAAGAAGCTGAGTTGCACAGAATCCCACTTACTGAGGGCTGCCTGCACTGTTACAGCCTCCGACTCCTGCGAGTTTTCACTCAGCCCCACAGCATTCGCAGCCTTCACACGGAAGACGTATTGCTCTCCAGTTTCCAAACCATGAACAACAAACCTGGGATAAAAACACAGCATCACATATGAGAATATATTTCACAGGAACCATTCTGTGCTGTAACATGAAATTGTTGCATCAATTAAAAAGCTCAGCTTCATGAGTGCTTCACAAAGGAAAATATTTCCAAGAGGGAACCTGCAATACAATGGCATGATGTAGTACAATATGATTGCATGGGACTGCAAAAATTGCAGTACTCATTAGTACTGATCTAGCAGGTGAAATCAGATAAAACATAATATATTCACTCTGAACTTTGGCTTACTGAATTCTGATCTATTCTGGGAAGGAATGTATTTTTCACTATACTTTTATAGTCATTGTCAAAAATGGTTTTCAGTTTTAATCTGAGGTTCCGGGTTATTACTGTACTAAATAAAATACTCAGAGCTATCCTATTGTAAGATACATTCATGAATGAGGAAATTAAACATTTTTTCTTATTTTTGTGTTTTCCTAATCCTCTTTGACCAATAAATAATCTCTACTTTTTCTTTGATCGAATTCCTTGACTACTTGAAAAAACAGGACTCATTATAATACAAAGTCACTCAGTTAATAACTGACATAATACACTAAACAAAATTATGTGTTTATTATAGAAAATACAAACTACACATCTAAACTTTGCATTTTGTGATTGATTCCAATAAAAATAAGTATCATTTTCACAGAGGAAATTGCTTGAAGAATCCCATAATGAAGTTTGATATTTTCAGGAGGGAGAAAGAAATCATCAGAAATTCAAACAGAGCTAGTGTCATGACAAGGGAATTAGAAACAGGGTCTATGTCCTTTATCCAGAGATGTAACAGATCAGAGAGCTCTGAGGTTTCTGGAATGGGACACTTGGCTTTCCTGTACAACAGTGCCAGCTGCCAAAGCACTTTTGCCACCGTATTTATAGCAGAAATGGCCTGACCTTTTGCTCTGTTATTCATGGACTATGATAAAGCTTTAGCATTCCCTCTCCTTTCTCATACTCTTCCTCATGTGAATCTGGTCTGTTTACCCCATAACATAATCCATACTTTAAAAGGGAAAATTTTACACTTACTCGTGTCCAAGACACTTAGAATCATGTCTCTAGAATCTGCTTTTTAAACTTAGAATAATGGAATCAAAAAAAAATTGTTTCTCCTTGGAGGAAAAAATAGATGAGAAGAATTGCCCTGCAATTTAGAAAACTTAGCTCTGAGATTCTGCAGACTGTTATTCTTCACATTCATTCAACATTCTCCTTCAATTATAACCCTATGGCTTAGTACATAAAATGTCTTTAAAATATCCTACAGTCTTCAAACTTCCCAAAAATACAGAAATATTATTAATACCTGTTATATTTAATAGGTTTATGGTTACTGGGTTCCCAGCGGTTTGATCCCACCACAGAATATTCAATGTAGTAGCCATATAAATCCTCTTCATGTTTTGGTTTATCCCATTGAACTACAACTGATGTTTTTGTATTCCTTGTGGCCACCACCTGACCAGGTGCAGATGGCAAAACTAAGAAAAAGAGATAAAACATATAGTATTAGAAACATTAAAATAAAAGTAATTGAACTAGGTGAAACACTGTATAATTTGATCATATTTAATCACTACAGCTATGACTACTCCCACCATGCTAATATTGTTATATGACACATGTTTTAACATATTTCTTTCACTCTAGTTCTGGATGCCAATATATATGTGTGTACACAATTTTTTTTTCTATTTTTTTCTCAGAATGCTCTAAACTATGAGGGTCCTTACCTATATGATTTTATATAGGTTTTATGATAGTCAATTATACGAGTACATATTTTCAAATATGAGTGTGGGTAAAAGCATACAGATATGAAAACACTCACTCTCAAAAGTTCTCTCTCAAAAGAGAGATTGATGTAGCTTATGTCCCTGTATCATTACTCTGTCAGTAAGAAATGCACATAATCTATAGAGATATGATATAATGAGGATTAAGAAATACTGTCTTACAGTTAACAAATGACAGCCCCAGTTCCCAAAATATGGGCTTTTCAGGGCAACTTTAAGCATATATTTGAATGCAGTTTATCAAAAGTAGCTTGATGAATGTCACAGAAACTTAGGGACACAGTTTGGAAGGGGTCTCTGGGGATCATCTAGTCCATCTTGTCAGTGAGAGCGGGATCATCACCAACACTAAACAAGTGTGTCAGTCACAGGTTTGTACGAGTCTTGAAACCTTCTGACAATGGAGATTTCACAGCTGACCTGCACAACCTCTTCCAGCATTGCACTCTTGAAGCTTGCACCTTTCTCATTAAAAGAGTATCTCCAGAGTGAACTTACTAAACTACATTTTTTGGCTCTTGCCTCTTTGTCATTTGACAATGCTGAGAAGTTTGACACCATCATCTTTGTAAAGTCTTCAAACTAAATAAATACAGGTACATACACCTCTCTTCATAGGTCACAATCTCTAATCCCCAGGTCATCTTGGTTGCCATCCAGAGGACCTCTCCATTTTACAAACATTCTTCTTGACTAGGGAAGCTAGAACTGAGAACCAATACTCCAGGACCAACCTCAACACCATCAAGAAAAAGAGAATAAACCTTTCTTCAATCCGTTGACTACAGTTCTCCCAATGTACCATGGTATGAAGTTTACTTTACATGCAAGGAAAGTTCACTGTCTGTTTACACTGATCTAAACAGATGAATGTGCATAAATAGAACCAGAGATACTGAGATCCAAAAGGAAAAAAAATTCTTAGTAAGAACCAGCACCCAGTCTGTACACTATAAAATATCTGAGCTTTCATAATGTAAGGCAATGTCTCAGCCTAATGTGACAAGTTAGGAGAGGCATCCAGTACTTGCTTTTTGAAGGCATTTAATTTTTCTCAGATTCATATTGCAGAGAACTGTAAGCAGCATGAAATAAAAGAAAGGCAGCATGGTTTGCACTTTCAATATTAAAATAAAAAATCATACTTACACACTACTATACTTCATGCAATAAATTTGTAAGATCAAATGGATTCAGTCTGATAAATGTACCTCCATTTAGACATTTATGTGTGTCTACAAGCGCATATTCTTAAGCTGCCACTATAGTCAAAGAGCTAGGGCTTAATTCAGTTACACAAATAAATTAATTTAAGGCTATTCTGGACTATCTGTCATTTCTTCCTGGAGATGTCAGGTATGACTTGGGAGATAATACCTACAGCTCTCTGAAATGGCAAACTGAAAGCATTTGAAAAGGAGTTCTCTTTGGCCAGTTATGCTGAGTCTTCCATCAGTGCGCAGTAGGGTCCTGACCGTTATTCATCTCACCCCAAAACAGACACTCTACAGCTGGGTGACATGGGACAACTTATGACAACATCAGCCAAGTTATCTCCCAGGCTCCAATTGCTGCAGTGAGAGCAGAGGCACCTACTGCACCTGTACATACCTACATGGAAACACCTTAATTTAGATTTTAATCTCAAACTGAATACTCTTTTACCAGTCAAATAAATTGCATCATTTTAAGTGTCTTTTAGGATGGCCTGGGATACCCCATCCATTCTTTAGTTTCTGCTCATAAGCTGCCCCTAATGGCTGTGCAACAATTGCCATCCCCATGAAGGTGTCTCAGTCACCCTTAAGAATATCAAAAGACACTAAATGCAGCTAAAAGGAGCCATGTGTTTCTGATATATTTTAGCTCAGGTGGAAAACTCTTCCTCTGAAGAGGAAAATACTGAAAACACTCCTGAAGTTTCTCTTTAAAATAGAATCTTCTGCTTTGTGCTTTATTTAAGGCTGTGAGTTATGCAGAAGGTGTTGTGTTAACCCCTAAGGGATAGCTTATTTTCTGTACTAAGTGCAGTAAATACAGTGTTTTTATGCCCTACCTTAGGGAATGTTGAATGGTTTAAATAATTTATATCCATTAATGAGACATCAAATCAAGAATATATGAAAGCAAAAGATGCTTTTCTTTATCATGTAGTTACAGATCAAGCTGAAAGTATGGATTACATTTTTTAACTAGAGTATATCAGATACTATAAATATTTTTATATGACTAGAAAATGTGCTAGTACAATATGTGCACTTAAGGTGACAGTTATCAATACATCAAGCTGTTATGTGTGGCTTCTGCAAAACTGCAAAACCAAAAACATATTTGAAAAACAAGATGAATAACCACTCCCTAAATTTTCATTTGTGTTTTTGAATGTGACCCCAAGATAAACACTTCATTTTCATTTGGAAAATCACCACTGAATACGTAGTTGTATCTCCCCCTTTCCCTGAAATCTACTCATCTGCATGCCACAGGAAGAGTGCACCAGCAGTAATTTGCAACTCAGAATACCAAGAAAGAAATGAAAAGCTACCTTATCTAGCTGAAACTGTAGGGAATTAGGTAGTATATAATTACCTGAGCCACAAAATATAATTATTAAATTTAGTGATTAACCTATTTTTTGGATGTCACATTAATAGAACACCGAAGAGTGAATAACTAAAAATAATTTAACTTTATACTGATTATTGTTTTCAGTAAGGAGGCTTATGATCACTAAAAAAAATCAGGAAAGTCTCTAAAATTTAGCATCTTGGTCTTTTTCAGATCCTTCACATTTGAACACAAATAAAGTCAACCACTATTATTGTAGTTATACTAATCTAATGAGAGTTGTCTATTTCCATTTTATAAAATATCTAGTGCTTTTAATATTAATGTCTTACAGCTAATATCTTACCAATAGTATCTTGTGGTTGAATAGGTTCTGTGATTTCAGATGGATCACTGATGCCATTTTTGTTTGCTGACAGCACTCGGAAAACATATGGTTTTCCTTCTGCAAGGTCAAACACTGCATAGCGAGGAGATTTTACTGCAACCTGTGCATTGACTCTTTGCCAACTTCCACTGCCAACCATGGACTACAAAAAAACAACAAAAAAAGCCATGAATCATTTCTGTGAACTGTCAAAAAATGAACATATTGCTGTATCGCATCCTGTCATGAATTTATTTAAGAGCTGCAAGAGAAGAATCGCTCTGAAATGCCTGACTTAAACATATGCAAATTCTCACTGCTCGTGCATTCCATTACTCTACAAAAAGATCTGAATGGCTCAGTGTCTCCTTGCCTGTCTCGACTTCCAGACAAGCACACTTGTACCAGCCAGCCTTCCTTGAGGGCTGTGACTGCCACCTGTCTTTGGTCCCAAAAGAATTGCTCTCATGTCCTGCAAAACTCACTTGAACATCCAAATGTTTGGAGTCAAGCAAACAAGCCCTAATCCAAATTCTGCAGAAAGGTAAGGAGGGAAATTCTACTTTACTCATTACTTTATCTTTATTTATTCTGTTGAGTAAGGTCATGTCCCCTAAAAGCACTCATCAAATGAAGTAATTACTTTTGAATATTCTCAATGAAGCAGCTGAGCTTATCATCATCACAACTGCACATGGAGGTGAGCCAGCAAATCAGTACTCTGAGAGAACTCCGCTGTCCATTAGATTTCCCACATAAACTGTTTACTCTAACCAAAATTTAGTCATGGAATGTTTCAGAAATTTTAGTAAAACCCAAGTGCCTAATAAACAGATTGAAGAAAATTTCCTTGGCACATAGATAGGTGCATACAAATTATATGTTTATAAAATTTTGGAGCAGAGGGTCCGGAACAAAACCTGATAGACTGTGAAAACTCTGAACTTCTTAGAGGAGGATGGGTGTTTGGAAACTACCCTGTATATAATGACACCTACAATAGATGAATAATAAAAATGTAAACAGCTGGAGTATATATATCAAAGTCTTTTTCATAGGTACTGAAACCACCTAGTGTTCTCAGCAGAAAAAATAAATATAGCATCAATTTTCTTCATAATCAAAAGTTGGGAAATATGAAATAAATATTATTTTGCCATATGTATTACTTCCTGACATGAAAAACATTAATTTCTTCTTTTCACAAAGAATTAGCATCAAATTTTGCTCTGCAATTTGATTTGATTTATCTGTTAAAAAAAGTATTTCAAGGGGACATAGAAAACTCATTTCCATTTTGTATCTCTTGAAGGCTTTACAAATACATTTTTATTCTTCAGGACAGAACATTTTTTATTTGAAATAAAATAATTAGAAACTGTCCTAAATTAATAGATGACAGTGAAAAACAAAAAAACAAACATTCACCTATGCACTGACTAAGCTGTTCATATATATGAGTTATTTATGCAAAAAGATTTTAGATTCAGGTATTAATTAGTACAACGAACCTCTTTTTTCTAATAATAGCCTTTTAGTCCTCATTCTCACTTTCCCTCAGTAAGTCTGGCATTTAATTGAGATTTGTTTTTTTCATCATTGTCACTGCTCTGTACTGTTTTTGGAGCTATATAGATTTATTTGTATAAAACAAGCAAGTCATGTGTATTTTCCAATTCATTCTTAGAATGAAATTCAGCTAACCAAGTGTAGGTGTCCACTCAATGGAAATTTACTTCTCAGCTTTTTATCTGGGCTATTTCTGCATATTCTGGAACTAACGAGGTATTTCCATGACAAGACCTGGTTCAAAATCCTTATATCGATATTCTTGAAATTTATAGATAAGGGAAGACATATGTAACTGGGAATAAATGCAAGGAAGGCATTACATTTTATTGCATAGAAAGAAAAACTAGATACCTATTTCTATGAAAATTTTCATTACTTCTTTTGAATGTATAAGGCAGAGTGGGAGAAATGGACTGGAAACTTTAACCAGTCATTTTACACCAATTTTTTCAACATCCAGCAAGTAATGGATGATGAAGAATGTAGAAATGGCCTATGGAGTTCTTTTGAAGTGGAGGAAATTTTTGTGTGTCTGAGAGGGAAAAGACAAGCTGGAGGCTGCAAAAAGAGGAGTGACATGAACAAGATGGCCAGGAAATGAACTGTGGAGGAATGCGCAGAATTTGAGACGTGAGAAGAAAAAATCTTGCATAGTAAGGACCTGATAAAAGGCTGTTCCTGGTGCAAATTGAACATGTGACAGTTTTATGGAGAGGTTCAGTGTTTGTGGATTGTTAAGAGGGGGCATGTGCTAGAGGTATAATTTATAAAAACTAAGTATAGCTTGACCTCTAAGTGTTTTAGAGGTCAGGTATGAGGCCCATTTTACCTACTGGGAAAATTTGTAACAAGTTGCTGTAATCCCATATAATTTAGAAACATGGCTCAGGGACAGATTTATCTAAATTTTATTCACTTAATTGGATGAAGAGCAGACCTCTCCTACTATGAACACTGAAGCCCCCTTTCAATTCAAAGAGAAGAGGAAGGCAGCCATGAAGAGTACCAAGGACCAGTGAACCTGAGACAGGCATCTGTCTCTTTGCTGACCTTACAGGGGATAAATTGGAAATGTCAGTGTATAGCAGAGGGTGCCATAAGCATGCAAAAAGTTAGGATCAAATTATGAGTAACTGTTTATTCCTTGCTCTATCACAGGACTAACAGAAACTTCCCTTTAATACAGAAAGACTGAAAACTTACAATCATGCCTGTAGGACTGTGAAAATGATAATGTTTCTTTTTTTTTTTTTTAACTGCTACTTTACATATATAATTTGTTCCCATTTAGACAGCAGTAAGCAAATAGCATAGGGGAATCCTTTTCCCTGGACCTTGAATTTCAATGCTCATTAAATCTTGCAGTAAGACATTTGATTATCCATGCTTCCTTAATATCCCACTTCCAAATCCTGCAAGACCACAGAAAGAGTTCGTTTTATTGCTTGTTCTGCAGTTCTGAAAATGGGTTGAATATAATTGCACACAGCAGTGGAGCACCTTTCAACAGAACACCACCCTACAGTGCAGTACCTTCTCAATGAAATACGTCAGTGGCTCCCTGCCACGGGGAACAGGTGGGTCCCAGCTGAGTACAACATATGTTTTGCTGATTTCTGAAGCATGTACATTGGTGGGAGGGCCTGGAATCTGAACATCCCCTGTAAGATTAATAAATGTAGCAAGTGTTAAACAGCAGATTAACTCCTGGGTCAGAATTCATGCTGCAGCTCATCTTTCTGATTCAACTTTCCCACCCTGCACTGCAATGCTCAGCTATTAGGGGCTGTGATATCATCTCTGCAGTTCACCTGATCACTTCAATTAAATTTTGAAAAATAAAATTTCAGTATTAATACCTAGTTACTTGCTTTTTCAATAAAAGTTAAATATGGTCCCTGAACTCTGTGCATTTGTCACCCTTTTTTCTTTGATCACATTTGAATTCTTTCAATCTGCTAGTAAAAAGCCTACTCACTATATGCAAACATTTTATGATCAAAGACAGAAGTCTAAAGAGTTATTATGAGAAATTTGAATTTAACAAAATAGCTGGAAGGGAAGTATAATCATAAAAGCACCTTTAGAACAAAGAGGAAAGCAGAAAAAGGAGCAAAATCTATTAGCAATATATCTTATAACATGATGGTATTATCAGCTCTATAGCTTAAAGCACTTCTAAAATCTACGAATGAGAGGCATAAAAATATGGCACCAGCCCTCTGGGTCGTGTGGCCTGATGAAATCCTTCTCCCAACTCACTCTGCAGGGTGACCAGGAGTGTTAGAGAAAACCTGCCTACCCTGGGCCAGGCTGGAAGCATTCAGCTCAACCTTTCCTGGTCCTGCTCACAGACTGCACCATGAGAAAAAGCTAGTTCTACTATCCAAGGAATTACAGTGGGGTAAAACAGCACTAGATAAGAGAGTGACCTGTGATGAACCTGTGATAGACCTGTGGTGGACCTGTGGTGGACCTGTGGTGGACCTCTACTCAGGCACAGCCACACAGCCCTGGAGAAATTTCAACTTGGTAATAGCTCAGAAATAGCAACTCAGCAGACACCTAAAAATTTTGTCTTTATGGCTTGTGACAGAAAAAGAAAAAAGCTTTGTTCTTTGAAGGTAAATTTTTCTACTTCTAAGGCTAGAAAAGAGCATATATCCCCTAAATATTTAAGATTTGCCTTTAAAAAAGAGAAAAATGTTTCAATAATAATCTCTAAATCATGGCAGTGATATTTTAACCAGTTATACATATCTATAGGATGAACCAGGCTCAAAATGTACATGGATATTATACCATCATATATATTTCCCAAATCAAAACCAGACCTTTTATAAAGAAAACTGATATATCCGATGAAAATTTATTTCTCCCAATGCTTCCTTTATTTGATTTCCTATAACTGTATTTTTTCTTTCAGAGAGGCACATGAATCAGCTGAGTTTAAGAAGAAATTGACGACATATAGTCAAGAAAATTACAATAATCGTTCACAGCATTAAGACAAAAGGCTTCCAATTGATTCCAGGTAATAAAATCGCAACATCTTTTCTTTCATTCTTGAAAAAAGAAAGGTCCCATACTTTGGAATGATATAACATGGTGATACAGAATGGTTCCCAGAACAGAACATCATCCTGCACCAAAAAGGAAAACCATTTGTGATCTGTGAGATTGCTCTTTCAGAAATAGTCTCCAATCTTGCTGATGAAAATAGTAATAAAGAGTGATATTCGAATATTCATGTTCTAGAATATGCCAGAGTGCCCCTTTTCTGGACCTGATCATACTAAGGCAATCTGGAGAGCAGAAGAATGATCCATGAAGCCAAACAAGATAATTATAGTCTGATATTATAATGGGCCTCTGATCCTATAATACCCATATCAATTCATTTAGAGTACTACTGTAAAAATAGAGAAACGTCATCTGTCCTGTCCATGCACTGGGAAAGCCGTTTAATGTCTGATTCTCCTTCAAACTACACCTGTTCTCAGGTGATGTCTCTTTTACTGTGTTATTTTTGGAGTTACAGCTTTGTAAGCTTTGTGGAAGAGAGTAGACAGAGATTTTTTAAAAATTTTGAGCCATTATAGTTAATAATTTTAACAGTTTAAGTGTAAAGAAGGTCATTATTCAAGTCTAAAAACCAAATCATCCCATAAAGAAACAACCAAAACCAGAAAAATTTCAAACTTTATCTCAAAAGTTGTCAGGGTCTCTCCAATTCTACTGAGGAAAAACATTACTTAGTCTATAGCCTTAACCTCAAGAATAACCTCCATATTCAGATAGATACATTCATTGAAGAATTGAGATGGATAGTGTAAGTTTTTACGAGAATGGCAATGACTTGCTCAGATTGTCAAAATCAATCTAAAAAAATCTATACTTAGCTCCCAGAAGTTTAGAAAGAGGGGAAATATGGGCAATCAAATGCACAGTCAAATGGGCAATTAAATGTTCAGCCATTTAAACTCAGCTTAGCACTAGTCAAAGCAAAAAGGTGAGAACAGGTTGTCTACACATCATAAAAATTTTGCTGTTGAGAGTGTGATGTTCTCTATCCTTTTAGACTTGTGCTCTCTCAACCTTGCAAGCCATAACATGTCTTTATTTCTTAATATAGTGGCTTTAGAACTAGATGGATTTCTTTTCAAGTTATGTTTCTAATTATAATGCAAAATTCCTGGAGTATAAGCAGATGGACTGAAATTGTAGAAATGCTACATACCTTCAAGGTCATCCTTACTGATCACAATCTTTCGCCCTTCATCCACATGAACAGCTGTTAATCAAAACATTCAATTAGTTTCTCGAACTAGTTCAATATATTTACAAATTTTGCAAATTACTGTTTGTCATCTGTTCACAAGCCTGTATACCTCTGTGTCAATAATGCTATTATTAAATCTTTCCCCAGATAGAGTCAGCTCAAAGTCATACTGGTTTACTCACTTTCATAGGAAAACAGGGCATGATAAGACAGTAATATTTAAAGATGGGCTAAAGAGCAACAGTCATAGTCCCAGTAGATGGATTTGATTTTGAGGCAGATTAGTAAACAATTGTATCATGAACTGTACTTTTGTTGTAGGAATTAATCATAAAGCATACACACATACATAAAACACATGTAAAGGAAACTGCACATTCAGCTCAAATTTCACAGGCAACATTTGGACAGTACTCTGAAGTATTCATAATTACTTCAATTCCCCTCTGACTAAAAGGAGCACACAAAACAGAAGGTGTGCAAGTACATGATACACAGAATCTGCACAGGGATTTAGGACAAGGCTAAATCAATAAAACTACTCCCCAGAGCAAGCTGGCTCACTCTATTCATGGAGAAGCTCTCATAACGCTACTTTGCTGTCCGTGGTGAGATATTCAATCAAAGGGAGAAATAAACTCTACTCCTTAGGTTAACTGAGCAAACAGAATCTTAAATCAATATTTCTTTCGTTTTAAAGAAGCCTTGAATAACCTACTTTGTGTTCTCTCCAGGTCCACAGGGTCAAGTGCTGCAACTGGTTCGGAGGCTCGAGAAGGCCGGCTGATGCCAGCGCTGTTCACCGCTCTCACACGGAATATGTAAGACCGTCCCTCATAAAGACCAGTCACAGGATACTTGCACACTTTTACAGGAGCATCATTGCACTGGACCCAGTTTTCCAAACCTACTTCACATCTTGGAATAGCAGAAGACAGCATTGGTCAGTGCCATCACACGGTAAATATGCCCCATGCTACCACACCAGGTCGGAACCACAGAAGTCACCTTCGCTAAGCAGAGGAGCTAAACTGTACATCTCATTAATGAAAGTCATACACTTTATACACTTTTCTATGCTCAGAGAACCAATTCCCACCCTGTTCATATTTTTTTCATAATGCAATGGTCATTTTTCTTCCACTATTTTTGGCCTTTTCAAATCTCTCTGCTTCCCTTCTGTTTGGTTCTCTTTCTTGCTATATAAAGAATACATTATTCGCTTTCATTTTTAATATTCATCTCCACAAAACATGATGAATTTGCAATATTCACCTAATCTTTTCCATCTCTTCTTTGTCATATTTTCAAGGAAACTTCTTTGTGCCTTTCCCTCCCAAAATGGCTGGGCCACAGAATATAGAATCATCAAGAAGCAGAGTGATGTCTTCATATCAACTGCTTTGTGTGTACATACATAGTCTGTGTCCTACTGCTATAAACTTTTGTGCAGAAGACTCTCTTTTGCCCTGACCTTGCCAGAAAAAAGTCTTGTCATGGTCAAGGGCTCCTTGGCACTGCAATCATACAAGCAATGTGTCGAAAGGTCCATCTGAGTAGATTATACACAATATAGGTGAAATACCCCTGTGATCTATGCACTGCATAAATTGGATATAGATGGTAGAGTCCCCAGGTCTCAATTTAATTTCCTCATACTGACTGCCATTCATAAACTACTATTTTTCCAGTTATTCCCAGACAGTTATCATTGAACTAGACCAAATGACAGGGTAGAAAATAGCAGTGAGCTGCAAATGTTGCTTTTGAGAGCACAGCAGTATACATTATGAAATCATTTCATCAAGGCTTTGCTGACTGACTGTTTCAGACACTAAGGATCAGATGTTCTGCTCTGGCTACAAGCATTCCCTTCAGTGGAAGAGATGCAAAACAGCGTTTGGATCCCCGGCTCTCCAGCTGCCTGCACTGAGCTGAAACCCCAGCAAAGTGCAGAGCTGACGGAAGGACAGAGGCCTGCCAGTCTGATTTAAACTGCCAGCTCCCAGGAGTCCAGGCCTTGAGCTCCTGATGTACTACATTTAAGAAAGAAATAAAAAGATAATGTAATAACTCCTAGGTTTCAGGTTTTGCAGTATAGAGATTAAAGAGACTAAATCTAATTCAAGATGCCCATGGATTCTAGCTTTTATAAATTAAATACTGTCAAGGCTTATTCTCTGATGTGCCCACATCCATACTATTGAACATTTTAAGTGTATGATAAAATGTGTCTGCCTGCAAATATTACTTGGAATGGCCTCCAGCCCCTGCTAATTCCCAGACTGTGCCCAGAATTGCCTGTGAAAGTACTAAATCATCTGGGCTAAAAGTTTGCCAGGGAACAATCTAGTAATTTAACACAGTGTGTAACTGAGTTCCAGTGCCAAGTGTCTGTAAAAATATATCCAAAGAACACAGACATTGAAAGGATATAATGTTGGGTTTTTTTCTCTTCAGTATATACATATTTCTGGCAATTAACAAAATTAAATAAATGCTAGTGTTTACATACTTGTCAACAAAATATCCAATAACAGGGCTCTCACTGGTTGTGTTTGGTGGTTTCCAGGTAACAATAACATAGTCTCTGTTAGCATCATGGCATTTCACATCCATTGGTGCCCCTGGTGCTCCTGCGATCAATGCATCAGCATCTGGACCACAAATAAAAATAAATTGGGTTTGACCCCAACTCCTCTGAAATACATCAAAAAGTCAAAGGGAAGACTTCCAGTTCCTTGTGCTACTTGTTTAAATGAATGGAAGCCCAAACATTTCATGACATACTAATTCACTACAAGAATGATTCAGGACCATAATGTCTATGCTTTTATACAGATAAAATGTTCAAGGATATTTTTGAGAATAGAAAAGCTTTTTAGGAACCAAACTCCTATTATTTTTTATGAGAATTAAAAGCCTAACCCATCCATGTGTTTTCAGTGCTCTGTCATACAGAAAGCTGTGACTCTGTGTGCTACCAATCAGACAAAGGTACTCAGGAAAGAACAGGTAGATCAGGAAAACAAATCTCTTAAACAATAAAAAATGTGCAAACTCTTGGAATATTTATAATGTTACATTTAATTTATAGTATTACAATCCCACCTTTAAGATATCCTTTTGTGGCTTCATTTAGAGAGATATTGACTAATGTGGACCCACAGCTCCTAGTGAAATCTCATAACAGGTAAAGTTCTTTCCCTTCAAATGAAGATTTCTATAATGAAAAAACACCCTGTATAGAGTCTAAATTTATAGTCTAATCCAAACAGTTGTGAAGTAGTTTGTACTCAGTATCAGATCACAGCCTATATTAAAAAAGGCAAGAGAATACACAACAGACAACACTAGAGACTCCAGAGGACACAGCTGAAGGCCAGGGTCCTGGGCATGCAAAGGAATCAAATATAGTATAAAACTGACAAGAGAGATAACTAAAATTTACCCATCACTACAACAAAATCTCCTAAGAAAGTTTTTATATAATAGTGGGGGTTTTTCCCCTGAGTACTGTCTTTCTTGGAAGGTAACCTGGACATAAAAAGCTTTTGCAAATTGTTTCTCATGAGATCAGGGTGCCAGAGTGGCTTGTTCAAGACATACTGCAAAGCTGATGAAGCCCTTGCACTAGTCCTATGAGGAAGCTGGATTTCAAACCCCTGAAAAAGACATTCACCCCCTCTACCCCACACAAACTGTCTGGATGGCACTCCCACAAGGTACATATGTTCCAATATGTTTCCAAGAGGAACAAGATTTAAAATTAATACAGCTGCAGTGGCCTCAGTGGGGCTGTTCCAGTTTGCCCACATCAAGGATGTTGTCCAATGTATTTAAGAGAGTGAAAGAACTGCTCAACCAGAAATATTTTTATCTTTCAATGAAAAAAATATAAAACTGAATACTAAGTTCTGCTCACAGGTACATGTGGAAGCTCATTTTCACTTCACTGAGAGCTGTGCATGGAAATGTGATGAAAAGTTCTGACCTTTATTCTATTTTAATACATTTACCTCCTTTTATCTATTTCTCTTGTGAAAACTGTATTTCTTCAGTCAGCTAGTTTCTTACTTTGCTTCTTTTCTCTGGTTAATGACATGACTATGACTGGTATAGTGGTGGGAATATTTCTTTTATTTTCTCCTGCACATATCCCTAAGACCAGGCACAAGATACAAGAATGCCCAACGAGGCTCATTCCTGGTTTCTAGTCTCTAAAGCCAAAACCATCACAGTGGGAACTGGTTGTATGCAAAGATGTTTATTTCCTACCAGGAAAGGAGATGAACAAGAAAGAAACAAGTGGTTTCTTCACAAGCATGGTTTCTCTGGTTCTTCAGGAAACAAAATGTCCTCAGGAGCACGCTCCTCTCAAAGCTCCCCATTCATGTAAGGTGACTGGTTTTATATACAAATCAAATGGCTATGAAATTCCACAGGGCTAAATTTCTTTTGTACTTCAGTTATTACATGGGATTTTACCATAAAACTAAATTTTATAATGCTTTCTAATTTCTCCTCAAGAAACAGAGTAAAAGTTTACCTCTTACAAACAGGTATGCACTGCATTCACTGATTCCACCTCTTGAAACCATGCGCAGGGTGTATAAACCTTCATCGTCTTTGTTCAGATGAGTAAAGGAAAGAGCTGCCTGGCCCTCTCCAAAATACAGCTTTGTCCACTTGGAGTCCTTTATCAGCACATCTGGAAGAGAAAGCCCATCAGACACATTACTGTGCTGCTAGAACAACCTCCATCCTAGTGCAGTTCTCTGCCAACCAATATTTATGCCAGTTTTATTCAGAATGATAGTGCCTTGATGTTATGAAAACTCTACAGAGAGTAAGTTGCATCTCTCTAAAATTGCTTGATCAATGAATTTTAGAGAACATGAGGTCTAATACTAACTACCTTATGCAGTGCCAACAACAAAATTCCTATCGCTATAATTTTTAATACAGTGAGAGACAAAAATGTTACCCACATTTAGAAATATTGACATGAAGACCTGCCATACCCTATAGTGAATGCAGGGTGAACCTTGTTTCACTTTTAATAAGTTTTGCTTCCTGTTCAGGTCAAATGTCAGTTTACTTAAGATTTTGTTCCAAATTTTAAAAATAGATTTCAGTTTAATCCAAAAACTGCTACAAATATACAAACTTGAATCTTCAAGGCACGCCCGTTGAGCATTGTAGAAAATTAAATTTAAACCTCTCAAAGGTGAGAGGTGGTGACCCATGATTAATGCACATTAATCTGATTGCTTAGTGAAACCAGAGCAAAAGGATGAACAGAATACTTTATGCTAGGCAAGGGACTTTCTCATATCAGCCTTTTAAATAGCTGATTGGATTATTTTTGATTTTTAATTCCCTAAGGCCTATCACATACAAATTTATTGTAATCAATGCAGCAGAACTGTGTTTAAAAGACCTGAATATCTATGAATGTTTATTATTCTCTTGCTTAAATAGATTTTGGAGCCAACACTCAAACAATTGCAAAGGAATCAGTGTTCTCACATACCAGCTGAATTGCATAAGAAGGTATAAAACATGACAGACATTCAGATAGTAAAGCATGTGGAAGACACACGCTACTAAAACTTACAGCAGTAAATTGCATAATCAGTTAAGCATGCAGTAGGTTTATGAGAAGCACAGAAACTAAATTTAATCACATTCTTTCCCATGAGATCCTTAGTCATGAGAACCTTACCTAGAAAACCTGAGTGTCCCCTTTCTGTCATGCCTGTCACAATGGTACTCAGACTTTGTGTAGAGAGACATGACGTACTTTAAATTAAATCAGAAAATATCTTCACCTAGAAACTTTAACCAATGTATGAGCCCTGTGGAAATCTCAAGAAAAAAAAAATTGATTAACCAGCATCTCTGAAAAGCTGGTCACTTATTTAGACTCCAAGCTTCAGTGGATTGGTAGGCACCTTAGTTTGAATACAGAGAAATTGTAGGCAAACCTGTAATGCCACTAAGGCCAGAATGACCTGTTTCCATTCTTTATGTGTACCTGACAGCAGAAATTGGGGGGGGCAGCTGTGTTTGGTAAGAGCAGAAAAGCTTCTCTCCTTCACACAAGGCCAAAGATCCACCAGAGATCAACAGAAACTCTCTTTTTTTAATGCAGTCAGGATGAATGACTTTGTAGGCAAGACAATTAAATTTGGAGGCCTCAAACATATTTAGAAGTTCTAGTAGAACAAGCATTCATATACCTGCCATCACAATAAAATTACGTTTACAAGTTCTCACTATTTGCAGTCTTTTCATGTGTTGTGCTCTGTTATTTCTCCCAGAATTTACCAAAGGACAAACCTGCAGGAGACTAGCCCTCAGAGGCAGCATGTCTCAACTCTCACACACACACAGGCTGGTTTTAGTACACAAGATAATTTTCTTAACGCATTACTCTGAGGAAAATTCATACAGAGTGGGGAACTACTATACACTGAAAATTCTTTTGATTGTGTATTTTTTGTTGTGCTGAAATTTTAGCTAGATTCTTCACTCCATGATTTTTCCTTCCAAAGTCAATTATTTTATTCTAGATTACAGTATAAGTGGCTGTAGAATGCTGGTACATACAGCTTTATAGTGTTTGTATTTGATTAGAGATCAATAATGGAAAGTTCCTGCTATCAGCTGAGGCCATGTCCAAATTAGATATACATTCATGAAGCACTATTTTGATTTGTTCTTTCAGTATCTTAAATGGTTCTTTCAATACCCTAAATTGTTCTAAGTGGGCCATGAATAATAGACATCATATTCATGTTTGTGAAATCCCAAGTCAATTCAGAGGATTTGATTGAGCTGACTTATATGCCCCTAGGAGTCTACTAGATCCCCTCAATAAGGCTCACTAGTGTGAAGCTCATTCATGCTAGATAAACACATACTTCTCCTGTGTATAATTATTAGAAGTAAATCATACATATCCATCCTGGGGCTTTAGTTGCTATTATTTGATTAACACAAACAGAAAAATTTTAGAAAGAGTACAGTCTTAATGCAAGAGTAGAATTAAATAGTACCTCTCTAAAGAACTAGAATGTTTAAAGCACATGATGTTGAACAAATTATTAACTTCTCATTGCTTATATTTATGCTTTGCCTCCAGCTCTCAAGAGACTCAACACAGGGGACTGTAGCACATAACAAAGTTTCATAGAGCATGAATTCCTGCTGTGTTTGGGAACAAGTTCTGCCAGTCAATGCACCTGTACACCTCTTGGAAATATTGTGATCCATGTGCTTGTAATGAAGGACAAATCTAAGCTTGTTTGTAACATCTTGTTTCACAAAACATAAAAAGAATAATGGGATGAACACCTATCTGACTCCCTACCAAAAACCTATTGGCTTAAAGCAGACCAAGTTTTCATCTCAGGTTTTCACAAGTAAGGACTTATTAAGTTAAATAAGGGGGAAAACAAAGAGCAGAGTATTGTTAAATATCAAGAATGAATTCTCTTATCATTATGAGGGCACAAAGAGAAAGGGTCATGAGCTTTTGTTCATGGTGCAAGAAAAATTCACATTCAGTGAAAAGTGGAACAATATTGTATATTCCTTGCAAATCAGAAGTTCTTCTTAGCTGCAGTTTCAAACTCAGAATTTGAGAGATTTGGCACCTTGAGAAACTGTGCCCAGTAGGAAACAAAGTAATGGTACCCTTGAAAATGATGGTTCATCTGAGAGTGAAGTGAGTGATTATTTTTAGTTATTAAATATCCTGAAGTGTATAATAAAATTCCTGAATACTTCAGTGGGAACATAATCAAAATTCAAGGATCAGCCTTAGGTTTTAGGTTATTCACCAAACAGAAAACCTCATTTTTATTATCTCATATTTTTTACTTTAGTGACATCTAATAGTTCATCACAAGGAATATCCACAAGGATAGAAAAATAGGAATGAAAGATGAAGTAGTAGTTTGTTCCCTGAAGGATCAGATGTGAATCTATGTAAAACTATGATGTACATGAAACAAAAGACATAACAAGCAGTAGCAAAATCATTCTTTTTCTAGTTTTCATAATCTTGAATTTTCTTGACTACCTCATTAATCTTACTGTCATTTCTTAGTTTATTCATCATATTTTGTCCACTATGGAAATTCTTGCCAACTTCTTTGGGACCAGTCCAAACATCAGTCTTGGAAGTTCAGCATTCTCAGATGTGGTCCCCTTGGGGAAAGGTTTAACTATTCAAAAATAACAAGGCCTTCCATAAATCCTCAGGTAGAATAATTACTTCAGACTCCTACACACAGATTGTGGTTGGTGAAAAGTAGTGGGCTAAATATCTACAACAGGCTGCTATCCACTAAGCTCTAAGTAGCTAGTTTTATGTTTCAAAACCCTTTTTTGGTGCAGTGAACAAACACTACTCATCCAGGGTTTGTGTACCATCCACCCCAGTGCAGGATAAGCTTAGTGATGTTATTTTGAGTACTTCATGGTAAGACTGCTTCACCACAACATAGGTTTTCAGTGACAAAAGAGGCATGGTAAGAAACCTACCAACATGGCACATAACAGCAGAGCAAACATGTGTATCAGGCCTGGCTTCTATAAGTATTGCCAAACTATACATTCATGTGATTTTAATATAAAATTCACAATAAAAGCTGGAGCAAGAATAAAGTGGAGACTCGTACCTCAGTACCTCAAACTTTAATTTACTTAATTTACTGCCCTGTGAGTACCCTTCAGCTCAGTGGTCACAGTATTCAACTGTGAGTCATTGAAATCTAAGAACTGGCTTTGGATCTCTACCAAGTAAATGCTCTATTGTGCTATCACAATATGAGGTTACCTCCTTTGTTATTAATGTGTGCTCAAGAAAATGTTAACCAAGTCATTTAATTGAGAGTGCAGGACTATAAATTCTAACCAGAGATATTCTTTTTCTCTATTCCAAATTTAATCCTGAGAATATGATGCTCCAAACCTGACCTGTATCCTCAATGTCTCCTCCAGCATTTTCCAGGTAGATTCTATTCAGTGTAATAACTTACCATCTCTGTACCACTCAGCCCGGGGCCGTAGTCTTTTCAGCTCTGGAGTGATCAGCATAGAACACTTCAAGGTCAGTGTTTCACCTTCGGTGGCAAAAGTGACTCCAAACTTCTCCAGAAACTGAACATCGATGTGAGTGAAGCAAACATCATATGACAGGGGCACTATGCATGAGAAAATGAAAGCATCCTTGAGAACAAGAAAATTGTACTTGGCACAGATTAGCATCTGATCTAGGAGATGGAGCTTTCTGTATAGTCCATGCTGATCTAGAAATTCAACTGGGCAAGCAAGAGCATCTGGACAGCTCCTATTGTAACTGAATGCATAGAAAGCAAAGTCAAGAGAAGCAAGTTGTATCCAGTTTTATCATCTGTAAAGCATTATTCTGAAAAGAGGACATAAATTATCTAAGCAAATAGAAAAAAAGACTTACAGTGGAAGGGCATTATTGCAGCTGGGTGGGGCTCTTCATCCTCTCTGAACCCTATGAATAAACATACAAGAAACATTCAGTGACATGAGCATTATATTTATTTATTTATTTATTGTTTTAAATATAAAGTAGGACTCACTTCGCACAATCACAGCACAATTAGTTGATGCCTGACCGTGGACATTTGTTGCAACTGCTGAATAGGTGGCAGAATCATCAAAGTCAGCTCTGAAAAGGAGAAGGAGAAAAACAGATGTTTCTTTATGCAAATAAAAATTCTCTTAATGAAAGATATTTCTAGCCAAACTATGTCAACCATGAGGAAAGAGCATAAAGCTCTTTACTGGTAGGGAAAGTGTAGAAAGCTCTTTGCCTTCTACAGAGTGCAAGACATGGATGAAAGACAATCAGAGAGCTGCTGCTGTTTTATCACAGCTGAGTGAGCAGGCTGCATTAACTTGAGCAAACTGGAAATGGCCTTTAGGGAATGATCCAAAGGAGATGGTTGGACAATGCCAGTCTGGCTATTCCCTTTCTGTATGTTACCTTAAGCCATCTTGCCCATCTGCCATATTTTAGGAGAGAGACATGGAATAGAAGTCCATGGGATTCTTGCTAAACTTCTGCCTTCTATGGCTATTCCCAGCTGGCAGAAACTGGTATTTTTTGACTCTCTCATATCTCAATCCAGGAAAATTATAAAAAATCAGGAACACCAATCAAAATTGTTTATGTGTATATATGGCTTGGTTTGTTATATCTTTTAGTGAGAAAAAAATTCATTATGCAAGGACAGTATAAACAAATATAAAGCAAACATTAGTTACTTGGTGCAAAACATCGATAGATTGTCTCAGTTAATACATTCTTCCTTGAAGTTCCATGAGCGCATATATGACCAGCTGTTAAGATATAGGTACAAACCTTGATGCCTCAGTTATTTTTTTATTTAAAATGGAGTCCACCAGGAATAGTTTATTTAGTATTAAATTTAATGGAGGCCACTCAAAAATTTTCAGTTATGAGATACAATATTGTGAATGCATGCATTTAGTTTCCTCACAGAAGAACAAATTTGTGTCTTCTTGGCAACTGCCAAGTGATGAAATTCTCATTGCACTTGTCTTTTAAGAGGTCAAATATCCCAGATGTAGGAGAAGGAATATATAAGAGTGTTTTATGGAAATTGCATAAGAGGATGCCAAATTTGGAGTATGTAGCAGCTGTCACAGACACATCAGACACCTATTTTTCCACTTCTTGCATATGTTCTGGACAGTGTCATATCATAAAAATGATACTCTGTACTGTGATGGCTAAGGAAAAACTTGATGAAAGTTCCATTAAATTGAGATTTATCTCTATAAATTTACAGGTCAAACAGCTCCTCCTAGAGGCAACCTTTCAGCCACATATTTAAAAAATCAAGAAATCAGTTGCAAAGTTTATCATAGAATTATCAAAGACATAAGGGTAAGTCCTAAGACTAGGCTACATAATCAAAAAGCCTGCAGCTGGGTAGGAAACCCTAGTACAGTCTGTACAGGCACAGTGAGACTGAAAAACAATTTTAAAAATTTGAAATCATAGAATTGCTAAGGTTGGAAAAGACCACTAAGATCATCAAGTCCAACCGTCAACCCAGTACTACCACATTAAACCATTACACCACGACTTCATGGGCCAGAACTGCATGATTTTTGAAAAATTCCAGGGATGGTGATTCAACCACTTCCCTGGGCAGCCTGGTCCAATGATTGACAGCTCTTTCAGTGAAGAATTTTTCCTAATATCTAAACTAAAGCTTCCCTGGTGCAGCTGAGGCCATTTGTCCTTTCACTTGTTACTTGGGAGAAGAGCGTGGCCCCACCTGGCCACAACCTCCTTTGAGGCAGTTCTAGGAGCAATAAGGTCCCCCTTGAGCCTCTTTTTCTGCAGGCTAAACAACACCACCTCCTCAGCTGCTCCTCACAGGATTTGTGCTCCAGACCCTTCACCAGCTCTTCTCAGGATATATTCCAGCCCCTCAATGTCTTTCTTGTAGTGATGAGCCCAGAACTGAACACAAGATTTGAGGTGTGGCCACACCAGTGCTGAGTACAGAGGCACCATCACTTCCCTGGTGCTGCTGGCCACACTGTTGCTGATGCAGGCCCAGATGCCATTGGCCTTCTTGGCCACCTGGGCACTGCTGGCTCATGTTCAGCTGCTGTCCCCAGCACTCCCAGGTCCTTTCCCACCGGGCAGCTTTCCAGCCACTCTGTGCCCAGCCTGTAGCCCTGCCTGGGGTTGTTGTGATCCAAGGGCAAGACTCAGCACTTTGCCTTCTTGAACCCCACACAGTTGTGCTCAGCCCACTGATCCAGCCTGTCCAGATCCCTCTGCACACCCTTCCCACCCTCCAGCAGATCAGCACTCCCACCCAACCTGGTGACATCTGCAAACTTCTGCACACCCTTCCCACCCTCCACATCCACATCACTGATGAAAATATCAAACAGTTCTTACTCCAACAGTGAGCACTGGGAATCACCACTTGTGACTGGCCACTAGCTGGATGTAATCTCATTCAGCACCATCCTCTGGGCTGGATGTTACTTAATAGTTCCTTTTCATGAAGGATTTTAAAGAAATTACAAAACCTGTTCACAGAGCTATATAAAGCTTAACTGATTGTGGACTTGTTTGAGAGATGTCAGACTTGACAACACTTCTTTGCAACAAGTTTTTAAAAGAAGAACATATCCCAGTTTCACACTATTTAACACTTGTGTAATAAAATGCCAAAAAGCAATATAAAACTGCAGCACAGGACAATTTCCTAAGGCATGTTATGTCTCTATACTGAAATGTACATGCATTTATCATAGTCTGGTACAGTATCTTACTATTATACAACAAGTTAACAACAAATGAAGAACCTCAAAAATTTCTTAAAAGAGGCATTGCAGAATTGACTGTTCTGGAGCTAAGGCTTTTTTGCCACTGCTATATCCCTTATTTAAGAATATATATATAGAATATACAGCAAGTAGTGTAAATATTGTACATAGTATATTTAATAACATATATTACATATTATCAAATTAAACAGTATTCATCCTCAGAAACTGGATTTTGATTGCCCTAGAGTTGATGTTTAGAACAGCCCTTGCCATGCCTTGGTGCACTCCAGCTCACCAACAGGATTCCCACACACAACTCAGCAGATAGTAAGGGACCTTTTCCAGAAAGCAGCCTGGATGTCTGACAGCCCTGTCCTGAAGGGTGAGAAAATTCGTCTGTTTCATGCCAGGAGGTCAGTGTGGCAGAGGATGTCTTTAATTTGCTGTGTCAGGCAGAGCCCAGGACCACATTTCCCAGGCACTGGTGGCAGGTATCTGGCACAGTGTGCCTGCAGCCCTTGTCCCCAGACACCTGCCCTATAAAGGCTCCTGCCCTTCCAGCCCCAGCTCAACCCACACCCTGCCAAAGACCTACAGAGGTGCACAGTGTCTTCCTACCACCCACAGGTCCAGGTGGCTCCTGGGTGAGCGAGACCCTCCCAAAGGGTGGTGCACACTCACACTTGGCAGGACATTTCTGGGGGAGCCAGGCTGTGTTTGCTGACCAGGCCTGGTCCCTCCCTGTCCTGGACATGATTTAGACAGCACACAGCACCCAGGTCATAAATGAGTGATGAACATTACACCAGCACTGCTGCACTAGGCCATTTCCTCACATAAACAAAGCAGTACTTCAGTGCTTCACTTCCCTCAAATTCAACTTGAGTGCTCTCTAACATTTTGTTGTTGCTACAGAGTGTTAACAACAAAGATAAAAAATTAGCATAGCAGTCATCATCTGCTCTCAGTGTTGGCTTCATTTTCCAGCAGAACAACAGATAAAATAGCTAAATAGGAACCAACATCTGTAAGAATTACAGAGGATTTAGGATCTAGAGATTTATTGTTAAACAACAAATGGGCTAAAAAACTCCAGAAAATAGAGAAAAAGTATTGTGGACTAACTTGGGAACTCAAACTATGTTAAACCACTTAAAGTATTGGAAATTCAAATGTGTAAGAACTGCAAAGTTGTCTCCCTAAAATGAAGAAGCAGAATGGCAGATACCTGATTAACTTTTCAAATAGATATATATCTGTGCTCATCTCAATCCCCTCCCTATAGTTTTGCTCTCCTAAGAAACAGCAAAATACATCTTTTGATGAGATCTTTTTGTTTGTGACGGTGTCCAAGGCAGAGAAAACAGAATATGATCCTACATGTCTCTAGAACAGACAGAAGATTCACAAAAGGGTCATATCTTTAGCCAAAATAAGCTCAAAGTCTGAAAGCAAATATTTGACAAAAGTTAGTGATAGAGTTATAATTAATTTTCTCAGGGAGAACACAAGAAAGAAGTAACTGACCAAATAGCTGACAACATTCTCACAGCATCCTTTGTCTTTATGAAGAGAAATGAGGTTCTCACAGTTGTTATGAATGCACAATTCCCCAGGCCAGGTACTTCTTGCTATTTGAGAGGTCATAACAACTCTACCCATTTTCTGTAGCTTACTGCTTTGAAAGCAATTTAAAAATCTTTGCTATGATCACTCATCTGACTCTCCAGAAGAGAAATAAACCATCTTAGACAGCCCAGGACTTACCAAAATGTCTTTAAATCTTATATTGGAAATGTAGGGGTTTAGTGACTAGGAGCTAGACAGCACTTTTTTTTCATATCCACTATGAAGGAAGTTGGAAAGGATGGCAAGTTACAGAAGATTCTGACTTTCCTTTTGTGCTAGATAATGCTCGGATGGAGGATTATCCTGGAAATTATCTATTTCCTTGTATGCTAAAAACATCTTACATTTCCTAAATTGCACTGTAAAGTGCACTGAGTCAAGACCAGTTAGAAACTACAGTTGAAGTACCCAGGAGGCAAGGTGTGGTCTAACAGTTATTCTTGGTTTATGGTGGAGAATGTGTTTTTCAGCCTTTACAAAGGTCAGATAAAATATGCACAGAGTACATTTAGATAGCATAAAATGTGAGTGCAGAACTGTATCTGTCCCAAGGTACTAATACTTTTTGTGAGAATTAAATTGCTCTGAATCCACATGAGGTTCTGAAGTGCTAATACTTGTGTGGGGAATATTCCCCAGGCAGATACATCTATTTAAAATGCATATATTCATTCAACTGCCTAGTGTAGATTTAAACACAGGAGTTAAGAGTGAAATAGCACCTTTGCCTGAATTAGAACACAATTCAGTGCATGTAAAGAGCAGGAGGCAGTATGTAGTAAATTACAGAGTTAAAAATTACTCCTTTGAATCCAAATGACAAAATGTTCAGTGTTATGGCTATGACATCAAAATGTGGAAATACTCTGCAGAATTCCCATCTCCCATCCCAATTCTTCAGTCAGACTGAATCTGGCTGATTCTTTTTGTTTGGTTGGATTTCATGTTTAGGAAAAGAGGGACCCCTGTTATGAGGTGGCCACTTCCTCAAGCCCCCAGCTACTGCAGCTTATAGGGGAGAGTGACTGACAAGTCAGGAGGTCACATATTTGGGGGCTGTTGTTTGCCTTTCAGCCAGGAAAGGAGAGCAGTACGCCACTTTGCTGCCTATGCAGCCACCGGTGCTGCATGTCTGCAAAATGCAGGGAGCTGCAGCCATCACCTGCCAGCCCTGCACAGCCCGAAGGCTCTGCGGGCTGCGCCGGAGGATCGCCCGTGTCCCGGCAGAGGGTGATGGGCTCTGCTCCGCTCCGCTCCGCTCGGCTCTGCTCCCACCTCCGGCGGACAACGGGCACGCCTCGCTCTCCATCGCTCCTGATTAAATCATCTCAAGCCTTTTGTGCCTAATCAAACTAAAATAGCACTGTACTGGCCGCGCAGGGTCATTTGTTAAATGAGACTCGCTAGAAGAGAAGGTTCATTCAATTTTTAAGCTTCCCCCTTGGAAGGGAGCCGGCGGTGCTGGGCTGGAGCGGCGGGCGAGAGGCTGGAGGTGCTGCCAGCAGCAGGTGTTGCACTGCGCTCTGCTGGCTCTGCCTCGCACTGCTGCTGAGGAAAACCCGCTTCGCAGGCTGGGACTTCATTAAAGAGCAAAGGGAGAGGGCCCTCCTAAAAGACACAATGCTGTCCAACCCTGCGCCCCATATATACGAGTCTGTGCGGCCCCCAGGCTCACAGCGCTCTGGAAAGTCAAACGTGCTTCCCTGCTCCCACCAGCCAGCTCCGCTCGCCCTCCCGCTCACCGAGGGCAGGAGCCGGGAACAGCCCAGGGAGGAGCATTGCTGCTGCCTCCTCTGCACGGCAGCCAGCGGAGCTGGGAATGTAACACAGCCCATCCCAGCTGAACGAAACCAAGCGATCCTTTTAATAAGTCATCGCAGTAAATAAAGAAACAGAAAAGCCCAGCTCTGCTGCTAAACAAGTAGTAGAAACTAAGAACTTTAAAATGTCGCACGTGTTAGTTACTAAGATATTCACTAAGACAGAAAATACTTTTCAGCTATGCCATAAAGCTATGGCCACCCTCATCTTGGCTACCACTGATACCACTGAAATCTTTTCTTGCACTGTGTGCCTATCCATAGTTAAATTATGTGGGATAAAAATACATTTTAAACAAACCCTCACATTCTCAGACATGTATGATTCATTTCAACCACCAGGAGCTTTCCCTCCAAGGATTCCTCACAGTCTCCTCCTAATAACCTATCAGATGTGAGTTGAAAGATGGGATGAACCACTACTCAAGTGCCTATCGCTTCTGCTATAATTATGAGATGTGCAAAAAATAGAATTAAACTCCAAACTCCTTTTCTTTACTGCTCAAGGGAGATCTTGAGCTCAAACTCCCATTTGAAGAAGTTTAAAAGGAGCAAGAAAGAGCCACTATATGACCATGATAGCACTGAATGCACACAGAAAATGTGGTAAATTGAGAACATAGCATCATAAAACATATGAGACAGAGAAATTAAAATTATCTGGTTACTGTATAGGCTTATGGGTTCTGGAGAACAGCAAACAGTGGGGGATGAAATTGTGTCCGGTTACTACTTTAAGACAACAAGGTGACGGTAAGGTTTCGGTGCCTCAAGAATGTTTCCACTGGGATCAGGGAATACTCACAGGAATAAATATCACACTTGCATCAGAAGGAAAAAGTTCACTCCCTGGGCTTCGCTGAAGTGCTAGAAAAGCAGCCAAGAAATTCCAAGGCCGTTCTGAGCGGCTGTGGATAAGATTACATTCAGCTCAGCACTTTAGTATGAACAGCTGAGAAGAGCAGAGAAGTGGATGGAAAGAAACTCCCAATGGCTTCACCTCCCAGAAAACCAAATTATTCATAAAATACAAAATATAAGTGCACAAAGACATGCATGGAAGATACAGAATTAAATTATATATGTTTGTATAAAAGCATTGATAATTTCTATATTTTAACCATTATATATCCATTTTAACCATATATATATACATCCATGTCTTTCAGTACAAGATACACTTAATGTTAATTATGTACTAGCAAAATGTTCTTCCATTTCCTGAACGTCCACTTTCTGTATTTTTAGGACAGAAAATACAGCTGATGATCAAGTTTTGAAATAAAATGGATTAGCAATAAAGAAAACAAAATTAAATTAGAAACTTTAACTCAATTAACTGTATAAATGATAACCATCCCCCAGTATTATTTTAAGTGTAGAAGGGAAATCTGTGGGAGAGCACCCAGGAGTCTTTAAGTGGCAAAAAGACCACACTGCCAGACAGAATGAAAGAGAAAGGAGCAAGAGTCTCTGAAGATGGCAGCTTGGCTGAATGTGAGGGAGTCTGCATGAGTACAGACAAGTCTGGGACTGGTGGACAGGGGCTGGGGAAACCTGAGTTTCCAATAAATGACTCTGTGGTACATCTGAACTTGTCTGAAATACAGCTGGGTCTGAACACTCCCAAAGCTGGTTGTGCCTACCTGACTGATAACCAGCTGAGAAAAGAGATAAACAGCACCAAGGGGATGGAAGCCATTATTACCCTTCAGCCTGATGGTTACAGGTGCTCAGAAAGCAGCATCAGCACTGATTCTCATTTCTTCTAAAAGCTATTTACCCCCAAAGGAGCCTACACACTACAAAAGTGCCATCTGGGCTCACCAAGCAGTTCATCAGGGCTGCTAAAGGGAAATAAACAGTCGCTCACCATCAGGAAGTGACCAGAGTTTCATCTCCTGACTGGCACTCACACATATCCAGACAAAGGAGAGCGTTTTCCATTTCCCAGCTAAAATCGAGAGGATTGCACAAGGACAACCTGTTTTTTGTATTTTAACTTCCTGTTATTATATTCAAAAGTAGTGTTGGTGGGAAGAAACAGCAGTGTGGGCAGATTTCATGGATACACAGAGCACTTAAAAAGTTCTCCATGGCCTGGGGGAAGAGGACTGAGCACCTTTGAAGCATCTTGGGACACAACAACCTGGTGATTCTTCCTGCCAGGTTCTCTGCAGGGATAAGTTTCTCCCATCCTGAGCTATGAAAAGTTCATATTTGGGCTGGACTTGGCTGCAGGATGACAAAGGCAAGTAGTCTTTCCCAAAAGCAAAAGGAATGATGCACTTATTTTCAGTACTAATGCCACAAGGCTGTGCTCAGGGCTGCTTCCACTGCTGACAGATGGAGACAGGGTAGAAGATTAAATGTTTGGCCAGCCAAGAGTAAGCCACAAATATTCCAGCTGTTTCAGCACAGCAGATGTTCATGTTCTGGAGAAATTAAAAGAAGGGGTTTGTGTATCTGCTCTAGATATTAATTTTCTTTTTAAATATTGCAGTCATGTCTTCATTTTCATTTGGGTTTTTATATTTTTTTAAAAAGCTTACACCAAGTCACATGTAACATTTCAATTGTGTAGGAAAGCATGAGGTTAGTTAATGGGAAGCTGTTCTACCCAAGCATGTTCTATATCACAAGGAAAAAATAGAATTAATTAAATTAGAACCTTTAAAAAATTTAATTTACACTTCCTTACTTTTTGGAAGAGAAAAAAACAAAGGAGATGAGAAAGTAAACAGAACCCAGCATATAGTAAAAAAAATACAGCTGTGTATCCCTGCCCAACCCAGCTATAATTTTGTTTACCTAAAAGAGCTTCATCATAACAAGAACATATAATTTTCCACTTCAAATGCTCAGAAGATATAATTCTAATAAAAAACAATCTACCATTTTTTTCAGCTATTTGCCTCTTCTTTTTATATCTTGTAGGTTGCTGAAGTTAATGAATACAAATATCTAATTTATTATTTCATTTTCCTAGTCTAATATTCAGGTACTCAGTGAACCTTCTCCAGTCTAAAAGTGAGTACCAACAGAAAAGTGTGCTGAATTTAACAATTCTCTTTCAAGCTTTTTGTGAATTTTTAATTATGTTTGATATAAAATATTTTCCATAGAGTATAAAAAAAACCTGTTGTATTCCCCAGAAAGATTTACCTGTTTATATGTAACACATGTACTCCATATTTGCTTTCAATTCTGTACTTAGTTGGATCACTTGCAGGGGAAATCAATTCCTCATTTTTGTACCTGACAATGAAGAAAAAAAAAAAAAACTCATAAATATCAGCAACTATCAGATCACTTGATAGATCTTTGGATCAAGATGTCATTTATTATCCTCTGAACTCTGCCTGCACAGAGTATTTTCCAGTATGTATGGATAGATACATATTGAGCCATGAAGGCAAAGCAGGACCATCATAGCAGCAAGGAGGTGGAAAAGAAGATGTACACTCAATCTAGAAGAGGAGGAAAAGAAGTAAAGAGAAGATGGCATGGGGCTTGAACTTCCAAGCCCTGACACAAGATGGGAAGCAAACTTTATCTTGCACCACAGTTAAATGCTTCAGCACAAAAAAGGGGAGCAGCAACAGAATTATGCCTCTTGTTAGGGCTTTACAGTCCAGCCTGAGGCTTTCATATATACAGGACAGCAGCTGGCCAGGGAGCAGGGCAGCTGCAAGGACCTTTATGTCCTCCTCAACAAAGCTCACACGGTGTGACCACAGATGCAGCCCATGACAACAGTGGTGCTGTGCACATTTATCCAGCCTTAGAGAGTAGCCTGTGAGTTCTGTGTGTTTTGCCTTTTGCTACTTTGTGTTCAGGAAGCTCAATGGCCAGAAAGACTGGGACGCCTTCCACTGTCTGCCTTCTGAAAGGCTTGAGTTTGCTTCTCACATTGCATGGGGCCACTCAGCAAGCTTTCCTCCCACTCCTTCCCCTGCAGTATCAACTGCTACGATCCAGCACGTCTACGAGGATTATAAAGAGGATTTAACAAAGCCATTATGTACGTGACACTTATCAGTTATGGCATAACTTTCAAATGAAAAAAGCTTAACAACATTTTTAGAGGGCTAGGAAAGGCTGGTCTCTTACCATTGTACAACAGGGGTTGGAAATCCTTGTACAGTAAAGCAAAGGCTCACAGACATCTTTTCCCAGACGGTGTGAGACCTCAGGCGCACCAGAATTTCAGGGGCTCGACTTATTCTTTCTTCAATGATATGTCTTTCCAGAGCCATGTTTTCTTCTACCTGTGAAACATGGGAAGAGATCCATCTGATACCAGACTCAAATAGAGTAGAAGATTTAACCTTAAATCCACAAAAAAAATGCTTAATCACTACTCATATTTGAAGCACAGGCCTAAATTTCATTATATCTTGCAATTATTTTTGCATAGGAGCACAAAGATTCAGCAGGTACCATTCTTTGCACAGCAAGTCTATCCAGATGCTCTCTAGCACGGTGCCTGGCTGTGTGAATCTCTTTTTCCAAAGCAGACAACTCACTGGCAAAACGGATTCTTTTCTCATCACTTGCATGAGACTTTTGCTCATGAGTCCTGTGGGACAAGAACAAAAATCAGATAACCACTAGGAAGCTTTCAGTTTGTCACTCATACACATCAGGCAACCAAGCCGTATCAGCAGGATGTAATTGAGGTTAGGAATCATTCTTAGCATCTATCTGTGCAGCCTAACAATGAGTATGTAAAATCATGTGAATTTTCTTCACATTCTTTCCCCCTGTATTTGTAGAACCAGAGCTCTAAGTCTTTAATTCTGCTGTGATCACATTGACATGGTTCCTCACAGTCCTCTGGCAATCAAGATCAAGAAACTGCCTGGCCTCCTTCTGGCTCCTGATTTTCCTTCCCATGGACACAAGAAGGCAGAGGAGTGAAGGCAATTCCTGTTCACAACCTGTTAAAAGTTGTGCCTTGCTTACATAGTACCCTTAGCTTTAGAAGCTATAGAACTTGGGAGCTCCTGTAGCTCCATGGGCTGTATCACCTGAAAGATACAGACCAAGGAGTTCACAAGGATCTGATGAACAGCTGCATGCAAAACCTGTCCTTTGACAAGGATGAGCAGGAAACTACCTATAGAAACTACCATGAAAATATAAAGTTTTGAAAAAATTGTGAGTTATTCCCTGAAAGCCTAACTCCACAGATTTTTGAGAATTCCTAAAAATACCCTAACTCATAAACGTTTTTAGGAGTCTAGTTTCCTTCATTCATGCTGATTCAGTAAACATTTTATGCTACTCTTTTCCTCCCCAGGGCAAAAGAAGGCACTGAATATCAGGTATATCTAACATGTCTGTCAAATAGTCATATAGTCAGCATATGGCAAGACTCTGAAAGCACAATCCAAGTAAGAAAACTTCCATGAAATTCAATGAATCAAGATATTATTTGTCTGATATTTAAAACAAAACTCTCTGTACCATTTCAATGTACTTTAAATACCAGCCATGTTCTGCCACTTCTTTTTTTATATTGATGAAATTAGAAACAGTTTTTAAAACATAAATTAAAGTATACAAAATAATTTGATTGCCTGGAGATTTCTGTTCTGAGCTGATATGTTTCAAGCCAATCCAAGTACCAGAACCATGTGGATGTATATGATTTGCACAACACATTTTCTACGAACAAGGCAGAATTCCTTCTTGCAATATAAATCTTCCATGTCTTTGGTGCAGTAAATGTAGAGCAAAGCAGAGCTAAGGGGGATATTGTCATCAGCACTCTTACTCTGGGGCTTCTTATCAAGGTGGTAACTGAGACATGACAGTAAACCTTTTGATATTCGGGAAAGAATTTAAAATGTTTAAATTGATCCAAATTAGAAATTTGGGAATAGCAGACTAGCTCTGTTCAAAATGAGTTCTGGCTACCAGGTGGATTCTAATTTATTTTTGTTTTAAAGCTGTTTTTAAGGGTCTGGATCAAGGAAGCAACTCTGGGTTGAAATATGAGACTGAAAGCGACACTCAGTCATTTAGTGTAACAGCCAAAATAGATTAGTGAAGAACAGTGACAGAGAAGCCTTCAGTGTTGTCAAGTCTGAAAAGAGCCCTGGCAAAAGAGCTGGGACCAGAGCCACTACACAGGTCAGACTGGACCCACAGAGCTTTACCTTTTCCTGGATTCCTGCATTGCTTCATGTGCCAAGGTGCGTGCCCTCCTGGCACAGAGTCTGCACGTTGTTTTGCCCAAGCCAGACGATTCATAATAAGCAGCCTGTCTGGAAGCAGCCCTTCAAATACAAAAGACATTGTTATAACCCAGCAATTCGGGTAAAACATGAACTCACAAACGTCAAAGAAATTACTTTGAGCTGAATGAACACTGTTCAGGGAGAAACCTTTGCATCTTCACTGACTGCACTAGGTGCTGATTGTCATTTGTCCTTCAAGGGATTAATGCCCATCATCTGTCATTGGGGATCATTAGACATTTTATTTCATTCTACTAAATTTATATTTATTTCAGTCTTCAATCATTCAGGTGTGATGATAGCATTTCAGTGAACCACAAGGGTACCGGTCTGTCTAATACACAAATCTCTAAGATTCCCCATAGCATTGTCTGTTTCTAAGTATTCCTGTCTTTCAATATTTCACAGAACCTTCTGCATCTGTCCCCTTTCATAAGGGAATCTGGACAAGCCAGGCACCTAGGTAGGCATATTAATTACTAAGGAGGGAGAACAGTGATTCTGAAGCAACCACAATACAAAGTTTCAGGCTTTGAGATACAGAGGATGTGTATTTCTGGTTAAAACTCTGAGATTTCACATGAGAAGCATTAAGCCTTCATTAAGTTTAAAAAAGGAAACTGATCATAAAAACTATAATTAGTTATAGCCAACTTCAGGAGAAGGAATATCATCATGTCATATGGAAGAATGGGTAAAAAGCTGTTTCTATGACTTACAATAAATTTAACGGCAATTTTTCCTAAGTCAGAGTTTCAATTTTAGCCTACAAGGAAGAATTTTCGATTTAGAGACAGGACAGATCCTAAGCTAAAAGGTCTCTGAAGGTATCTTGCAATGTTGCTAGGAAGTTTAGCTATGCTGGTGGGAGGCTATAGACAAGGAGCACGCCAATGGAAGGAAGTGGAAAACAATCATTCTGTATAAATCACAATTTTTGGAGGGTGGAGGGGAAAAGTAAGTGTCTTCATTCTAAAAACTGACTACCCAAAACAGGGACCTGTCTATGCTCAAATACATGGCACTTACTTTCTTGCTGCATATTCCTCAAGTATGTATCTTGTCTGAATGTTGCGGTAGGACTGGTCAAAGTGCTTGTGCCTCCTCTGGTAAAATGGCACTGCTATTGAAGACATCCTTCCTCTGTGACAACCAGTAATTCCTGCAGGGAGTGAAGTTAGCCAGATATTTAGCCATGCATACATTTAGCCATATATTTCAGACACTTTGGTTTGATATTTTTTGATGTGTAGACATGTGTGAATACATAGAAATGTATAAAATTGCACCAGTTTGTGACAAGTAGAGCCATCAGTCACACACGTGGGTACCTCAGATTCTATCAGCCATAGAGTGTGAGCTATGGAATCAGAGATGATAGCCTAAAAGATATTTCATTACATCATTTTTCTCCTTCTTTGCAGATGTCATTTAGCACCTCCAGAGAAATTTCCAGGGATGGAAATTTGACAGGTTCTTGGCCATTGTTAGAAGTTTTTGCTCTTTGCTTTTCAAACCTTTCACTTTTTCCATTCTGGCAATTTATGTTCATTGTGTTTTGTCCAATTCACCATGACAACAAACAGATTGTATTTGCTCACTTTTGTAGCAGCCTGTTGAAGATTTTCTTTACTTTTCTTTCCTGCTCTCTTGTTTAAACTCAGCAAATCTGGCTCATGCAATCATTCTTTGTGAGTTATTTTTTCTGGACTAACAATCATTCTGGTTTCCTTCTTGTGGACTTTCTCCAAAGCATGGCATAGTTTTTGATCAATATTTGGATAGAAGGTTCTAAGAAACATTCAGGGTGCTCCTGGAAGCAGTGTGGGGGACAAGAGCACATTTCCCACTGAGTTAGAATTAAGCAGATTACCAACCACATAATTAAAAGAACACAGAGATGCCTACATCCCTTTGTGCTCATTGGAAATGTGATGACAACTTCTTGCAGAAGTGGGGAATATCACCAGCCATGTTGTGAGTAGGTGCCAGATACACTGCAGTGTAACTGCAGTCTGGACTGGGGAGGGGGTTCTCTACTCCTGGGCCATTTGGCCCAAATGGTGGTGAGGGAACCCAACTGAACAGCCAAAATCTCCCCCACAAGGCACCTACACTTCAGTGACACCAGAAGCAAGCTCCCAATATAAATCTATAAAGCAGATGAAGATTTAGTCAGGTAAATCACTGCAGTAAAACCCAACACCTACTGAAATCTAAGGGGAGCATCCCTGTTGTTATGCTCCCTGTTGGGTGCAGGCTGCCAGCACCCAGGGCACAGACTGAGGCACGGCCTGGGATCCACCTCAGGGCACCCATGGCAAGGGAAGCAACACCAGCCCACCCAGGGACCACATTCAGAGTGTGTCAGGGTCCTGAGGACAGCAGGGGACCTGACTGTCCTGGCCCAGCCTCCTCCAGAGTTCCTCCTGCCCTGCCCACAGCCCAGGACCCTATGTCAGCCCCCAGGGACATCAGTTTCTGCCCCAGAAATGACACAGCAGAACCAGTCTCCAGCTCCCCACAGCCTGGACCATGCCAAGAAGAACCTGCTTCAGACCCACATCTAAAGTCCAAATTTGTAACAAAAAGTCACCTAAATAAGCAGCTTTGTGATGAATATAAAATGAAAGCTCAAAGGGATTTGAATAGAAATCTTATAAACTCATTTAGATAAAACATTTAACAAGGTAAAATGCCAGTATATACCATATTTCCAGCATATGGTATTTTAAAAAAAGAGGAAATGCTAGTCATTGGTTGAGTAAAGTACTGGAACTGTGTCTGATTGTTACTTGCAGATAATCAAGGGCAGAATCAGGTGCTCCCAAACCATGTTCTCATTTCAGCTATTTTATTTTTCCCAGAAAAAGTAAGGAACAAACAGTAGGTTTGAAGTCACATCTTATTTTAAAATGTTCAGAGATCTAAAGAGATTTTTACAATTTACCACCTCATAGCTGCATCTTCTGCATATCTTAGAGTTACCTTTTCAATCCTTTTTCAAGAGATATGAAAATGACAAGTCACAGGTTCAGGAACAAGAGCTTTAGGCAAAGCACAGGACATTGCAAAACAAAAATTAAACTGTTTTACAACATTACTATGGGTCATTAAAGAAATATATTGCCACATTTACAGAGAAATAAGAAAGCATGACCCAAGGTTAGTTCAGCACCTCACAGAGATGCTGGCTTAGGAACAGGCCCTCATACAACACTGAGCTGACGTGGACACCTCACAGGCCATTTAACTCATCATGTGGCACAATGCCTTGGCTGCTTGGGCAGAGCTGCACAGACCCACGAGCAGCCCTGGCTGCTCTTTCTTTTGATATTCCCTACATCATGTGATGCTTCATTTGCAGGCTTCCAACACTGGTTTTCCTCCTACTGTCTAACTGTGTGACTGTTGTTGTATGACATTGGATTTCCATATTAGTTCATATGTTAACTGGACAATTAATGGTATAATGTTCCCTTTTTTCTATTTTTAATTAGCATTTTTGCCTAAATGAAGGTGCAAAAGACAAACACAGGTTAAGCTCACTCCATTGTTATGTGCTATTCATGTTTATATGTGGCCAAGTTAAATAATTCTGTGAATTTATCAATGTAAATGTTGCTATGTATATAACTCACACTGAGACCCACTTCATAAGGACTGCAGAGTAATGCCCATTTATCTGGATAGAGCACAGTCTAAGTTATTTTCATTTTTGAGAGAGGAGAAAACACCATGGTCATTTACAGTCCAGCCTTTTTCACTAAATGTAAAACTTATATTTTAATTAGTGTATCATCTTCTTCTATTTGTCAGCACCCAGGACTTCTCAAATTTGGGTTCATATATTTTTCACATTTACCCAAACACCTTTAGTGTAGAAATAAGAGTAGCCATCCACTCACAGCCTCCATACAAGCAATAAACTGAGTTTGTTAGCAGCCAGACTCACTTTGCCTTCTGTTAACACAGAGGGGAGCAGCCTGGCAACAATTCCAAATGTAATAATAATCATCAGTTAATTACAACAATGTTTGTGGAGTATGTATTTAATGCTTAATAGTGCTGCAAAGAAAAGTGTCCAAAAAAACTAGAATGAAAGCAGCACATAGGGTATTGAGCTCCTGATAAAAGAAATTTGTATTGTATTCCTAGGAACAATATGTTGGTTGCTTTACCAGTTTTCCACCAATACACATTTATATGAGATGTTTGAAATATATCCTAATATTTAGATAACCTACTACTAAGATAGTTAGAGAACATGATATGCAGATGACAGATTAACCTCACTGAATTTAGTGATTTAGGTGAACCAAAATTTTATTAATGACAGTGTCTGGAGACCTGGTTATACTGGCAAGTGAATTGGTAGAACTGACTCAAAAATGAGATGCAGGCACAGGTTTGGCAGAGAAATTGGGGGAAAAATTCCCAATGGAAAATTGAGAGATCAGTAACAACAACAACAACAAAAGCATAAGTCCAGAGAAAGAGAAAATAATTATCTGAATAATTATAACAAATTAAAAAGAAAATATCAAGTTCTATTCACCGAGTTCTATTGCAAGAATTTTGGAGGCCTTGCTGAAGTACATGGCCTGTGTGTCATAAATAATCCTTGAGTTACATCCATAGCCTATTAATGACCCTGGATTTCAAGAAAAAAAAGTAGAATTACAAGGAAAAGATGATCCTAAAACATTTGGTGTCTCATCTGACCTCTACATTGTTAGTCCAATGGAGCACAATTGTACTCCTTTATTTTTATTACTATTATTCCTATTTGTTTCTATGACTGTAAATGCTGGGGGCATCAAAAGGGCCTAAAAGTGCACTAATCTTTGTGCTGTATAAACCATTAAATGCAATGAAAAATATTACCCCAGCCAAAATGTCCTTAAGTATTAGTGACATAAACCACAGGTGAATTAGAGTATTCAAATCAGTTTACATAAACATTTCCTCATGCTTTGTAGCATGTATAACAAGCATGTGTATAACAATTTTCACTTGACCATGAGTAAAAGGCTGAGTTCCCAGGTCAGGATATGCATAGTTTTGTGACACAGTAATACTGATCTGAATAGAAAGCCATAACCAAGGACCACGTGACAAGGGGCCACATTCTTGAGCAGAGAAGCCAAGGGTCTGATATAAACATTGTTAGTCTGATAAGTGAGTTAATTTAAGATTTAAAGGACAAGCAGTAAATTCTAGCGTGATCATTTACACTGCTTCAAAGAGCAGGCACACAACCAACTAAATTGATGGATGGCTTGACAAATGCCATGGTAAGAAGAACATGGCTGCACTTGCCATAGATAGACAGCTTGCATTCCCAGGTTCAGAGGGCTCATGTCATGAGCAATGCACTGTACAGCATGTATTTTCTTGGCCTGACCTGAGACTGCTACACCATGCAACATGCACTTCTGTGCTCATCTCTGTTCCTGGCCATCTGCAGAACTGCCAAAAATTATTCATGAGTTCTTGCCTGTCCTCACGTAGCCAGAAATTTCTTGGACCATTTGCACTGATTTGAGGGCTTGTCCTGTTTTCCCCACGACTTAGACGTTTTTTCCTCTACCTGTCTCTTGTTCTGCTAGCTGTTCTCCACATTGTTCAAAGTTAAGTGTTTTAAGAAAGCTGCCAACTTATATTTTTATGGTGCATAAAAGCCCCTGATATTTAACTGATATAATATATTTAAATCCATATCACCTACATACCACAATGAAAGACAGAAAATAAAAAGGGAAAAAAATCCACCTTCTATTCATTGGTTGCTCCTAATGACCAGTATAAAAAATTATCATATTGCCTCAAAAAATATGTGATCCTTTGCAGATGGTTATATCCATGCTGTAGAGATTGTAGACTTAATAACATATTATGATTTTCTCCCAGAAACTGACTTCGGTGGAAATCTTGTAAAACCATCATGAGTCATTATGCAGCTCTAGACACTGCAGTCTAAACAGAACGGGACATAGAGGATCTGTTTAATTCATCTCCATTTTGATAAAAAACCAATTTGATAAAAAACTGACTTGACAAATTTTCTAATATGTCTCTCGAGTCCTTTTTCTCTGACACACTTGTATATTTAGAACTTCCACAGAAAACTGTTTCATGAATGAACAAGGATGAACTGTAAAACCTACTCAAATATGCTGTCATTTTAAGATGTTTCACTCCTTCCATTGAAGATCTCATTCAATCTGCGTAAGAATTCAGTTTTAGCTTTTTCAACAATAGAACACAAATGCTCATTTTTTTAAAAAAAAAATTGAATTCTCACTTGCTTACTCTGGTAAATTCCAGACACCATTCAGCAAGCACTTCTTGTGTTTTTCTTTCAGATTTCTTTAGCTACATCATAGCTGATCTCATCTTTTACTGATCACACCTCCTTTTCATGGTAGTAGTATTTTCCTCATGTCACCAATTGGTTTCAAACAGATTCAAATAATCCCCATAAGTGCATGCACTATTTTTGTTATTAAACATAAAGATGGAGTTCTCTCCTCTATTTCTACTTCTCTGAATAATCAGGAAAGCAACATTTTCAAGCAGCTGACAGTATCAGCCACCACAGATCTGTCTATCATTTTTACTAATTTCATATGTTTTGAATGAATAGGCTTTCAACATTTCCCAACATCAAATGATACTGTTTTCAATGACATAAAAATAGATTCAGCAATTTAATGCAATCTTTTGTCTACAGCTAGAATGAACATCTTGACTTTTTAATAGTCCCTGAATGGCTTGGTTCACACTCTAGCCAGAACAGTTAGTGTGGAGGTAATTTGAAATATATCATGGGTGATCACAGTCATATCCACAACCCTTGATAAGGACCTTTGCTCTGTGGAGGTGAGCAGCAGGCAGAGTCATGGGTACCCTTCCCTCTAGCAAGGTAAATATTGTGGAGGGGAGCACCAGTTCCTGTATTTTAGTGAGTCAATAAAAGGATGTAATTTTGGATTTTCTGTGATTCATGAAGGAAAGGAGTGGAAGCTTTCAAACTGACTTTCTTTCCATATCTCTAATAGAAGCTGAACAGTATCTGTCCCAGACAGGATACTAATGTGGATGTTACCTTATGGATTCATGATGACACAAGACTGGAAATTAGATGAGGCTAAATTTGTCCACACTGACTTGAAACCTTGCCACCCTAACATTCTAAATGCACAGAGCTCCAACATGTTCTGTTAATGTTTGAAGATTTCCCTTCATTTGGCAAGTGTATTATATCCCTTCAACCAGACAGCTAAGAATGTTGGACAGTGAGATGATAAAAATCATTTCCCATCATCTCAATGTTCATTTTCCTTCATTATGGTACTTTTATTGGCTCATAGGCATTATCAGCACACAAGCATAATTTCAAGAGCATGAACTTGATTTCCCAAAACACTATCAGTGGTATTTAGCAGGAATTTTCATGTGGCACAGGACATACCACACAGCTTAGAGCAATACAGACACCAGAAACCCATCTTCTGGAAATGTGTTTGAAAGCACTGGCAGACACAAAATAAAAGTAGATCCTTTTTTTGGCCTAGCTACATTCCTTTCTTCAGCAGGCCAAATAGTTTTGCCAGCTACTATAGCATTTTATGCTTAATTATTTACACACAGGCTTCAGAGAAATCATACAGTATAAGCACACAAGAAAGGGGCATTGCCATTATTTGTGCAAATGGAAAAGCATATATATGAATAAAGCCATGGATTTCTGTAATGTAGTTCTTTATATGCAGAAAGAAACAGAGGGAATATAACACATAAAAATCAAGGTGACTATGCACAGGACAAAACAATCTTACTTTACTTTTTTGTTTGTTTTTCTTTTCATGAGTCAATTTGTGTCCTACTTATTGCTTGTTTTCCCTGAGGAAAGTAATTTTTTTTCTACAGCAAAGCACTCAACCCCCTCCTACAAGCACTCTCATTTGTTCAGTACAAGAAAAACACGGATGGAAATTGGACTTACCAAGGGATATAGAAAAACTGCAAAGCAGACAGGAAGACCAGCCTCTCCCGGCTTAGCAAACACTGCCCAAGGAAAACAAGTAATTCCCCTCTCCAAAGGCTACTGCCCCTTCACTCCTATTTAAGGGCAGATGCAGTGCTATATTTAGAACTAACCAAGTGATTCTCCCAAAACTGGGATCAGCCTAGTATGCAACAAGGGGTAGAGAGGCAAAAGAAAAGCATTAGCCTATATGCAGTTTAATACTGTGTTTTAATAAAAGATAAACCTCATTCCTTAAAAAAAGCAACTGTTTATGTTAAAGGTGGGGTCTCTTTTCCCAGCAACACCAAGCACATGGGAAGCAATTATATGTCAGAAAACAGTTTTAATTTTTTATTTAGAAAAGTTTGACGTTTTAAAATAATCAGTAACTTAGAAGAACAGTGAGGAGACGTAAACTCCAGAACATTATTAGTAGAGACGTGAAATCTCCTCGGTGCTTCAGGCTGTAAAATGAGCCTCCCATTGCTTGCTTAAGAGCTCTCTGGATGTGAGAATGTCTGCAACATATGAAGGCATATCAGTTATATAAAACTCCTATTATTTCCATCTCTATTACATCACCAGTCAAACTGAAAGAGATTTTTCTATGTCTTGTAGGTAAAGTAGGAAGAATTTAATATGCATAGACATAAACATGCAGAGGAAAAAACACAGCCAAAGCAGTCAACTCTGTGAGACCTTGGTGATCCCTGCTGGTCCCCAATTATTACCCACTAAAAAGGATGTTTGCTGCCTGTAGGGCTCCTAGGTTTCTGTCCAGAAGCTGTGAGGCACCACTGTGGTGGCTCTGGCATGTCCAAATGGCATGGGGTGGGTAGCAGCACTGGCTCTGCAGAGCTGGTGGGCTTGGGATCAGTCACTCTGCCCAATCCTGGTGGTAAAAACCCCACAGGGATTGTACCTATATGAGGGAAGGGAAGGAAGGGAAGGATCTGTGACAAGGCTTTGTGATGAGCATGAATAATTAATCACATTCCTCTTAGTCTGTCTGGAAATAGGACAGCATGCCTGGGAAAACGTGGCAGAGCTAACCACACCTCATGACTTAGCCCATAACAACTCAAATAATCAGTGAGTCAGCAACATACAAAAGGTAGGGAATTAATTGATCTTAAATTTATTTGAAAATAACAAGATCTATTTTCAAGTTACTTATATAGAAATCTGGTCATTGCCAAAGTCAATAAACAACAATCTCTTCCACTGCTTGGTATGTCACACTTTGATATAAGAACAATGTTCTTTTAAAGTCATGTATTCTTATGTATACATGCAGGGAAGTAGAGCAAGAGGTGGAAAAGCCTTTAAAAGACTGATTCTTATCCCATCTGCAGTGTTCCTCCTAAATAGTTCTGGTAAGGATCTTTCCTACTTTTGTATCATCTAGGGCTACCATTTGCTTGAAACAGACTTCTCCCTTCCTCCCATTGATCTTGAATTATAACTCAGTCTGACAGAATTAGATCTACAGAGACAGACAGAGTGGAATGACTGCATATGCCCTGAATGTAGATGTTGCTTCAGAAGCAGCTGTCAAAGTAATTAGCATGTAATAATCCAGAGCAAACCCACTTTCCTTACCCAGCTCCATCTCTTCTCTCCTACTGAATTTTCCTGTGGGAGGTAAAAGGTCATTTTTCAGGAAAACTTTAAAGTTCTCACTAAGCTCTGCTTTTCATTTCTTGCTCTATATTTATTATCTCTACAGAAATGGAGGCATTTACAGTCTGCTCTGTCTGCCTTTACACTTGAACACTTTTCTATTTTAAGTCTTCTTCAAGGTGTGTCTGGATGACAAAACTATGAAAGTGCATCCTAAGGACTGTGGTAAAAATGCCAAAGGCAAGAACAAGCCATGTAGGGCGGCCAGGCCCAAGTTGTGTCCAAGAAAGACAATAAATAAATAATTCTTCTTTTCACAGACATTACAAAATAAGATAGAAGGAAAAACTGCAATATTGTGTTATTCACCGGTGGTGAAATTTAGGCAGCAGAGCACCAAAAGCTATGAAATAATTTACATTATATTCCTACTTCCTCCCTAAGACAGGAGGTGCCTTCTCCTGATCCCTCCACTTCCCAAATAGAAGATATTCCCTAAGAACTTTTCTAAAACAGAGATTTAACAGGGTTTCAAGCATTTTAAATTTAGTATGTGCTAAAATCCTTTTGTGAATTTGGTATTTTAGAATTACTTCTTTATCTTATGCCAGTCCCTTGATGTGGTTTGCTTAATCACTACAGGGCTAAGTAATGTCTCAATTACTCCAACCAAGGGGAAGACAAAGAACTGAAATGGAGCTCAGGAAAAAGAGGTGTTAGCTTTTTAGCCATTGGATTAAACATGAAAACAGTAATGAAATGAAATGTAGTGGTGTTAGAAGAGGTATGTTTTTAGCTTGTAAGGGTGCCTTAATAGTGGCCTTGTGCTTTTATCTTTCCCCAGTTCCAAGAAAGCCCAATGCATCTTTGTATGGCAGCTTCTGAAGCCCAGCTTTGTTAATATGTTAACTTCTGATTTCTTCAAATGCTTGTTGCATATTTATAGCTTCATATAAGTCAAAAGGTTGGTAACTAGCATCTCTGCAGCAGTCCTAATTATTCACACAGCCCTGTGGTGAGGTTTCTAAAGCCATGCCAGAACAATGGATACTGTGCACTGGTGACCTTAGAGCAGTCTCTCTCCACAGTTACCCGGGCCCCAGCATCTCCCTTGGCATTTCAAATGAAAGACAAACAGTGCATGTAAATTCAACCACATAAAAGATAAATCATGTTCTTTCCTCAGTTAGTGCCTTTGGCCAGAAGTTCAGGATTATCAGGTATGGGCTCCACATGCAAACCTAATAGAAGGTGTTTCATTTAGAAGAGAATACCCTCACCTGAAGGACTGAACTCAAAACAGTTTTGGAGGGAGTGCACCTGCTCCTGAAGATTAGGTAGCAAGAGCAGAAACAGATGTGCTTGACTGCTGACAGCACTGTAAATGTGCAGTTGAGCACAGATCCCCAAGGGAAATACACCTTACTGCCTCTTCCAGGTGGGCAGAGAACAAACCCATACTGGCTTCTAAGAAGCCTAAGCACTTCTCTCTCTAAGCACTTTTCTGCTTATTTTCATTCTTTCGTTGATTCATTTTCTCTTCTTCTACTAGAATTTCCTCATTGTCTTTTTCAGTACCCAAATTGCAAGTATTTTAAGGCCAGATTCATGCAGCTGAAAACTGCCAAAAACTAAAACTACCCTTCCCAGAAATGAGACTAAGCTGTGTGGAGATGAGACCAGACAAAAGTCAAGTAATTTGGAGGAGGAGGAGGAAAATACACTTCCAACTAAGGGAAGGGTGTAAAACTCCCAGAAGAGAGGACAATGACAGCTGAAAGAAAACAAAACAAAACAACAAAAACAAACCCTCCTCACTCCACCCCCACCCCCCATTTACTGGAAGATATTTTCAACAGCCAGACAAGGGCTTTCATTCAGCAATTCATCAGAGCTAGACTGAATTGCCTCCAGAACATCAAACAGCTTTAGCATAAGTCTTTGAACAAACACTAAAATACCTGAGCATACAAAATGTTGGGATTTTTTTCCCTGCCACATAAGATAAAGTGGATCTCTTAGTAAGTATCCTGATTTATATCTAAGAAGATAAACACACCACCAAGTTACAACTCACTGACTTACAGCTAGTCAATTATTTTTTAAGATATCTAAGCAGAAATGTGCCCCCCTGCTGTCCAAGAAGCCACTCTAGAGTACATCAGAGTCAGTGCTAAGGTTTTACTGACTCAGGAAAGCTCAGATTCATATCCTGCTTGATTTAATATTAGCTCAGTGGCATCTCTTCATTTACCTTTACAATGAGACCTGTGCAAAGGCAAGGGCCATAAAGATGTCTTATCCTGGTATATTATCCCAGTGTCACACAACACACTTGGCAGATACCTGTGGCTGTAAAAGTTATCTTTATCAACTAACCCCAGTATCACCAACAGCACATTAAATCTAGGGAGAGCCACAGGCAGAGAAGGCAGAGACAGGGACTAACACTGCAGTGGTGTGACCCAGAGGTGTCACCACACTTGGAAAGGAAGGCAAGGCAGCTGCAGTCCTGAATCCACCACTGAGTAGCACCATTCAAAGCCTATTTTAATGTCTTCAGGCTTCAGTAGCTGTCAGCTTCTTGTAACAGCATTTACATACAGGATTCACATCAGACAAGAAAAAACAACTGAGGCACAGAAGCAGAGAATGTTTGAGGTTGGAAGGGACCTCTGAAGGTCATCTTATCCAGCCCATTTCTCAAACAAGGCTACTTGGAGCTGTTTGTACAGGACCATGTTCAGATTTTGAATATTTCCAAAACTGAAGACTTGTGCTGGTTTTGGCTGTAGTAGAGTTAATTTTCTTCGCAGTGGCTGGTATAGAGCTGTGATTCAGATTTTTTCTGAAATAAGGTTGATAATACAGAGATGTTTTTGTTATTGCTGAGCAGGGCTTACACAGAGCCAAGGCCTTTCCTGCTTTTCATGCTGCCATGCTGGTAAGGTAACTGGGGGTGCATGGAAGGTTGGGAGGAGACACAGCCAGGACAGATGACTTAAATTGACCAAAGGGATATTCCAGACCAGATAATGTCATGCTCATTATATAAAGTGGAGGGTAGAAGAGAGAAGGAGGGGACATTTGGAATGATGGATTTGTCTTCCAAGTAACTGTTTAGTGTGATGGGGCCCTGCTTTCCTGGAGATGGCTGTACAACTACCTGCCCTTGGGAAGCAGTGAATTAATTCCTTGGTTTGCTGTGCTTGTGCATTCAGCTTTTGCTTTTCCTGTTAAACTGTCTTTATCTCAACCCAGGAGTATCTTTTACCCTTCCAATTCTCTCTCTGATCCTGCTGGTAGGAGTGAGCAAGTGGCTGTGTGGGGTTTGGATGCTGGCTGGGTTTGGACCATGACAAGAATACAAAACCTCTCTGGGCAGCCTGGGCAAGCTCTTGGGTACTCTCACAGTGGGGAAAAAAGAGTTTTCTGGTGTTCATAACCTCTGTGTTTGAGTTTGTGTCTCTGACTGGAACTGACTCTGGTTCTGTCCCCTTCTCCTCGTGGGCTGGCAGAAGCTGAAGGCCACTAGCAAAGGCACACACAGGACACCCTCCAGGTTCACAAGCACACACACATTTGCTGTCTGGTTGCCCACTCTCTCTGTCTGCATCAGTGCTTGCTGCAAACAGAAGCACACCCTCATGATGGCTGGCATTGCAGGCACCCCACACCCATGGGTGCCCCCAGACAGCTGCATGTAGAGTGTGAGGGCACCTAAACCCCCAGTCTGACACCAAGAGCTGGCAGCCAGTGCCCCCAGTACCTGGCAGTCAGTCCATGCAGTACTCACACACGTGGATGAAGAGTGAGATTACACAGATACATAGATGAAAAAGGTTTGAATGAAGACAGGACAGACTGTGGGGATCAGGCACAGGGCTCAGTCAGATAAGCATACTTTACATGCAGTCAGCCCCTTTTATAGCCCTTTCCAGCTGATCCTCTCTTTGTTCCTCTGATTTTTTCTCCTAAACATTTCTTCATGACTTTATGCAGGTCTACCAATTCTCACACCTCTGTTCCAACACTCAGGATCTTCACTCACCCCATCCCAACACTTCCAGGTAAAATCTTCTCACACTCCAAATATCCTCACACAGATAATGTGGAATTTACCTGCTCCTGTTTCACAGAGGAAGGGAAGGAAAGAAGGAATACATAACAGATCACACGGCAGTGCCTGTGTGATGAGTCCAGTGTGAGAGTTGATGTGAAAACCTCAAATAGTGTCAAGTTCAGGCACATCCCTCTATTCAAGGTCATTGAACTTTTTGTGGCATATCCAACAGCTCATGTCACTGAAAGCACATAGCTATGACATGTATGTCCCATGCCACACGATATACTGCCTGACATATATGATCATTACTGTACTCTAGGATAATTAACTTGTACTGTATTGCTGGAAGAAAGTAACTCTCAGCACAAAAACTGTATTTTTTTTTATTTCAGAACTAAATTACTTACACCCACAACAGCTCCAAGGAATGACACTCTGACAAGATTTCACTGTAAATGGGCAAGAACTATTGCAAATGCAGATCAGGCACAATTTTCTTAAGGAGTTATATCAGCTGGACCTATCAACTCCTGTTCCTCACTACTGCTGGATATCTTTGATTCTGTAGTTGCTATAGGCAAAAAGAATGAATTTGCTATAGGTCGTAGATATAATGAGAAGTGTGCTAAGGCTGGTAGTCTCAGGCAGGCCCCAAATTTACACTGTTTTGATAGATTTTCATATTTTTAGTAAAAAGAAAGAAAGAAACCACTGTTTAGCAGAAGTGCTAATGAACTACCCTGATTCTTCTCCATCTGCTCAGTAGTTTCTTCTCCAGGTCTTCAAGAGCAATGCCATAGTGCATAAAAAGCAGTATTTCAGTATATCTTCATTCTGAAGATATACTTGATTATTCCATCCCAGTCTCCAACTACTGCTTCTGTCCATGGTCTAATGGTGCTTCAGGCCCAGCTACATTTGGAGGTCACCAGTTCTCTCCATTCCTGCTGCTGCTCCTCCTGCACAGCTGTGAGTATTCCTAATGGGGAGGTTTTGCTGAAATCTTTGTCCATGCCATTTAACTGATTATTTAATCTTCTCACTCTTTGCTATTCAGTTGTCACAAAATCTAGTTGTCACCCACTAGTGTCCTTGGCTCATTTAGTGTCAAAGACTCATTTTATTTCAAAGGGTGTTTTTACCCAAATAAAAACTGTAGGATTCCCCAAATAAACACTGTTCACATTAAAACAAAACTTAGAAAAGCTATTCTTAATTTGTTCTTTTTATTTTTTTTTTCATAATTCATCTAGACTAGGTCTTTTTCACATACTGGCCTGCTGAGTATTCCTCAGTAACTGTATTTTAATCACAAGGTGATGTTTACATTAATGAATGAAAAATTTACAGATATAAGTACATATATTTTGATTTCTACCTTACTGATATGAATCAAACAATTTTTCTATCATTCTTAGCTTTAATCTGAGATAGCTATATGTTCCAGATACACAGATAGCTTGAAATGGCAGTAAAATTTTTGCACCATCTGTTCCTTTTATTCTGATTTTCTACTGCAATTAGGCAGCATTAGGTACCACCAGCATCTGGTATCTACTGTAACATATCCTAAATAAATGGTAGGCAAATTCAGAGAGCTGCAAGACCAGAGCAGGCTTTCATCCAGCTTAATAAATATCTTGAGGCTTACGTCACATCAGAACGGCACAGAATGTAAAGCTCTGAATGCTTAGGACAGCTGTCCTCCTTCCCTGCCTCGTGGCCTTTCTGATTACACTCATACCCAATCCCATCCACTGGCAGTGTTTCCCAAGTGACACAAATACTGCAGCAGCACAGGACACGAAGAAATCTTGAGCTGAGTGTGGTCGTCAAGATGTCTGGGTATTTGTGACAGAAGAACAACAGCAACATCACAAAATCACAGAAGCCACTGGGGTTGCCTTAGAACCCTTCAGGGAGTGATAGATCATTGGTCTTTACCTGACAAAGGGACCCAAATCAGCTGCCTGGGATTTCCAGTGCATGGGAACTCTTGACTGGAAACATATAGTTTGAGGCCAGAGTATCATAGTCATCATTGTCATATTTATACCTCAGAGTCTATTCAGTTGTGTTGGCTACTTTTGTGCAGTGATACCATGCAATTCATAAAACATATGGTTAAAAACCCAGCTGGCTGAAGTACTTGTACTATAAAGGGAAATAGGTCCTAATTTGGGACCTATTGGTCCCAAATGTGCCTTTTTTTTCTAGAATTTAATTTGCTTAGCATTACCTTCCATGCAGTAGTTTTTGCTGGCTTCTCAGATTTAAAAAAACACTGTATTTTTTTCCTCTGAAGGTGCTCCCATACTAACCCTCAAACTTCACCTTCCCATTGTTATTGCACTGCAGTGGCTATAAAGAGTATTGGTTTCTGACTGTATTCTGGCAGTGCAGCATACTAGCACAAAGAAGTCAGGACTTCTGTGAACAAGGTATGAAAAAACCAAAGAATTAAAATTACTTTTAGATGTTTATATAATTGTAATTTTCCAGATGTGCAGAAAAAGAGAATGATTCTTTGAGATATTGCAAGCAGGCAATGAAGTAACAAGGAAATTGGAGCTATGTGTGGACATAATAGTGGATAGTCACCCAGAGGTGAGAGACAGATCATGGTAAACATTAAGCAGTGGAAGAAATAGTTTGCAGGGATACCTTGCCAGCACTGGGCCTTTGTGCCTCTCTCCAACTTTTTATTATATTTAGTGTAAAAGAATTTTGCTGATTTTTCTAGAGTTGAAATTTGCCTCTCATTACCTTCCATGCAGTGTTTCATATCAGAGAAGCAGTATGAACTTGCCAGCAGTGTGTCTTTCTGGCCAAGAAGGCCAATAATATCCTGGGGTGCCTTAGGAAGAGCATTGCCAGCAGGTCACAGGAGCTGATCCTGTCCTTGTACTCAGCTCTGGTGAGGCCATGTCTGGAGTGCTGTGTCCAGTCCTGGGCTCCTCAGGACAAGAGAACCACGCAGCCCCTGGAGCAGGTCCAGCAGAGGGCTATGAAAATGATTAAGTGCCTGGAACATTTTGTACAAGGAAAGGGTGAGGGAGCTGGGCCTGTTCAGCCTCGAGAGGAGATGACTGAGATGGCTACAGGTATCTGGAGGGAGGGTGTCAGAGCATGGACCAGGCTCTGCTCAGTGGTACAGAGCAATGGGACAAGAGGCCATGGGCAGAAAGGGATGCACAGGAAGTTCCACCTGAACATGAGGAAGAAGTTCTTTACTGTGCAGGCAACTGAGCACTGAAATAGATTGCCCAGAGAGGTTGTGGAGTCTTCTTCACTGGAGATATTCAAGAACCATTTGGGCACAATCCTGTGCCATCTGCTCTAGGATGGTCCTGCTTGAGCAGGGAGGTTGGACCAGAGGATCTACTGCTGTTCCTTCCTCCTGACCTGTGATTCTGTTACAAAAACATTAATATTCCACAAAGAGGAAGTGTGTAGGAAAAGGAACCTTATCAAAAGGACACTTTAGGATTATGATCTTATCAGAAGTTTTCTGGGAAATGCTAATGAAGCAACCTGCATTGCATCCCTAAATTGTAATATAAAAGCTTTGACTTGAGCTTCAGCTTTGTGTCTATAAAAAGACAAATATCCCTTGTAGATACTTTTTCCTGCTTAATCCTAGGTAGAATTAGGATAAAGATATAAAGGGTATAAAGCTGATTGTGATAGCTGCTGGTGAAGAGACTGCCTGACAGCTTGGAAGATCATGTCCTTGCAGAAATCATGAAAGAAGACAGTAAACAGGGCCCCATGCAATGGAAAGCAAGAGCTCTGTTCTGGACTGAGTGAGTTTAGATGGGCAACAAAATAAGAGGGCTGTTTTTCTGTGCACTTTTGGTCAATCACACATTAAACTCATGTATGACACATGTGGAACAGAACTACTGCCCCCATTTCCAGCTGAAAAAAAAAATGGCACTGAAAAGAGAACGGCCCACTACACGTGCAATCTCTCTAAGAGCAGAAAGGAATGTCTGTGCAGTGTTACTCCCTTTCTAGTGGAAGTATCACAGGAATTTCCTCATGTGTCACATACCCTGGGAAACAATTGTGCCTCATGACAACCACATAGAAGTAGTCCACCAAAGCTCAACTCTCAGGTGATATACAGCAGCTGTCTCAATAGTTTGACTCCTGATTCGCTGTGTGCCTTATTCTTTATTATTTTTTGCTATTCCACCTCCTCCCACCTCCCCATACCTCCCTTAATTATTCTCAAGAAGAAAGAAAAGGGAGATGTACAGATGTCCCAATATTAGTGCCAGGCTGGAGGATGAGACAATGACCAGGAAGATGATGCCACCATCTCTCACCACTCAGACACATAACAAGCAGGGTAACATAGAACTTACCAACACAACTAATAATGACATCCACTAATCTACTGATGGGTCTCTTTACAGCCAGACTTCCTGCTGATGGAACTCCCAGGCACTCAGAAAATGGTGGGTTAGTTCTGGTCCTGAAAGGAGCCCTCCACACCCAGCCCTTCTGAATTCACAGCTGCAGAGGTGCTATATTCCTCCCACAGAGGACTTGACCTGAAACTGGGTAAGAGGATGTAAACTGCTCTGGGGAGCAGCACAACACATACATTTGCTTTGTTCTTTAAATTTTTCCTAGGGACCTGCTCTTTGCTGTAGACAGGGCCAGGATACCAGATGTACCTCTAGGCCTGGTATAATAAAGTCATTCCTATGTTAAGACAAAATTTATGAAATATGCACCAGGGATCTTAAGGAGGAAAAGGTCAAAGAATTGATTTGCATTCCAGAAACTAATGAACATTCACTTGGTGAATGTAATCTGTTGAAAGAAAAGAATAGAGAACAGCAACCAAGTAAGGAGGAAAGATAAATCACGGTGTATGAAAGAGATCTGAAGAGGAGCCAAGTATGATGATATCTTTCTAGGTAGATACATTACAGCTAAATATCAACACCAAAGATCAACAGCTTGCTCCAGGAAATAATTTAAGTAGTAGCTATCCAAAGACAGCTGCCTGTCTAAGTTGTTTAAAATTAATAATATCCAGAATCACCTCAGAGTTCTTTAAAACATTCAAGGAAGTTTCATGACTTGCTAATTCTGACCACCATTTAGAAGACAACCAACTAATATTTCATTTACCATACTTGGAATAATTGTTATGTGCTCTAGTGAAATTTGCACACATAAGCATTTGTACTGACATACCATGATGATGATGATGATGATGATGATGATGATGATGATGATGATGAAGGGATTATAGCAACTGATATACAGGGAGAGGGTGAGAAATCTTAGCTGTTCATCCTAGAGAAAAGAAATTTCAGGGGATTTTATGAATGTGTATAAACACCTAAAGACAGGGTGTAAAGAAGACAGAGACAGGCTCGTTTTAGTGATGCCCAGGAATGTGATAAACTGCAGATTGGCCCTGTGGGACTGAGATGTGGCCATGGGCAGGGCAGGAGGAAGGTCTTATTAACTCCAAAGTTACATTTGGGAAGGAAAGTTGGTGAAAGGCTCCTCCACACCTCTGACTTCTCTTCAAGCACATTGCATTGTGCTGATCATCAGTGAAACTGCTTTGATCAGGAAATGTCTTCTGCCTTCCTTATACCACAGAATGTAGCATTTGGTGAGTAAGGAATTCACAATTCCAGAGCAAGGGTTCCATGACAGAGTATTTCCATTTAGACAACTGGTCCATTCAGATGCTGGATTTTATTTGAGAGCTTCATCTAAGTCCTACAATGTATTATGATTAAAAAACTCCAGTTTCAAATAGGTCACCTAGGAGTTCATAAACCTGTGATGTGATGCTCAGTACAGGTGAGAGAAGGACTTCCATTTATCACTAATATCAGTTCTGTTTCAGTTCAAGGATTTTTCTGAAACTCAAAAATCAGAGTGAAAAATACATTTAATGTCTAGTCTAGAGTGGAATATATGTATTTGTGGTACAAAGTTGCTCTCACAAATAAGATCTATTTCCTAAAAATCATACCGCCATTCACCTCTGTCAGACCTTTCCTGGGGAGCTGAGCTAGGTCAATTTTTGGTCAGTGTAATGGGACTTATGGGACCATTCCAGCTGCTGCAACTCCAGCACTGTGTTTCAGATCATTTATTCTGAAAGTAATTTTTCCAGGATCATTTATTTTGGAAACTATTTTAGTCCCTACAGGCTGAGAAACATAGTGAAGGGAAAAAAAATAAATTTAGACCTTCTCCAGGATTTGCACAGCTAAAGATCTTGCCTACTCTCCACATGACTCCTGAGGCAGCATAAAACTAACCTAGGCTAACAAATAGGGAAATGTAAGTGTGTTGTTAAAAGGATATCAATTACAGAAGCTAAAGAATTAAGAATAAAAGAAAGAGGCTGAAAATCAATAGAAAATAACACAAAAATAATGTAAGTAATAATAAAAAGAGAAATTATTTGCCAATCATTCTGTCATATTAAAACACACTCACATATTGTCTTTTAAAACTCTTCCTCCTTTATAAATAGCAAACCCAACAGTCAGATCTTCAAGGCATTGAAATTTACTTCACTTGTCTTTTCCACATGGACATTAAATTAAAAAAAAAAAATAGGACAAGAAAAAATAACTAAGACAAAGAGAGGTTCAAGGTCAACAGTCAAAGTATGAAAAGTCTTTTTTCTCAATCATGCTCTTTTTATTTTAGCCAGACTCTCATTTATCTTCCAGTATCTCTACCTTGGGAGTTTCATGCATAGTTTTTAAATAACCCCACTAAGCAGCTTAATAAAAATAATCAGCCTATCCTTTACAAAATAACTTTTTTTGCAAAGTAACTCTGTTACACAAATGCAGAAGTACCCAATCTCCATCCCTTATGATGGTCTGTGAAGATACAGATAGCACAGAAACAGCTCTTATTGGAGTTCATCTCAAACTGAAACACTACTAGCTACATTACAGACACTATCTTTAAAACAGCTAGTTCTGTAAAATACATTTGCCAGAGAAAACAGCTTTGTCCTTACCAGATAGGTTAGCTATTTCCTTTTTTCTTTTTCTTTTGAAAAGGCCAAATATTACACAGCTATGGCCACATGTTTTGTCTGGCTATTCATCTTAATCCCTCGGGCTATTCCAAATGACTTAAGTGCACTTGAAATCCAAATTTGGCTCACTAAATTCATTTGACAGATAAACTAGAAAAATGTCATTTGTAAAAGTAACTTGGATATAGCCATAAAAATTTTTCATTTATCAAGACATTTTCCTTTCCTAAGTAATACATATAACAAACAGTTCCTGCCTGAACATGGTTACCTTTGTAGCATCTGGCATATATGCACTTCTGTCAAGACAAAATACAGGTTTTAAATGTTTGGTTCTGACAGACCTTTTAGTGTGGCTGGAATGTTTTCTATTTTCAAGTTTACCTAAGAAGCCTCTTAATTTATGAATAACTTCACAGAGTAACATTCATATCCTCATGTCACTTACCAATGACTGCAGCACACTCAGTGAAATAAGGCAGCCATTCCATTAATAAAAGAAATGCAGGAGTACAGAGAAAAAAAAATTACGATTTCTCTTCTCTCCTTCCCTCTTTTTTTTTCTTCTTTTTTTTTCTTTTTTTTCTTTTTTTTCTTTTTTTTCTTTTTTTTCTTTTTTTTCTTTTTTTTCTTTTTTTTCTTTTTTTTCTTTTTTTTCTTTTTTTTCTTTTTTTTCTTTTTTTTCTTTTTTTTCTTTTTTTTCTTTTTTTTCTTTTTTTTTCCCCCCACAATTAGTGTGTGCCTCCACTATGTTATGAAAATCTCTTGGCACAAAATACAAAGTAACATTGTCTTTGTAGAGAGAAACTGAAAAACTGACAGGAGGACAAGAAGGAAGAAACAATTATGTCATTTTTGATTATTAAGCTCTGTAGGGAATTTTTGTATCAGCTCCTTTTCTTGCTTTTCATTTCATTTTCTTCATTTTCATTTCACAAACGAAGTTGCCCTTGTTGCTGCTCAGTAGGAGCCATTATCCACTAGATGGGGCCCCAAGGCAAGAAGTTCTCAGCTCACAACGCCAGGTTCACTCTGAGAAGCTGCATTTCCAGAGAAGAAGTATTATAATAAGGGCAAAAAGTGGTCAGAAATATCAAAACCTCAAGTGTGTTTAAGAGTTCGAGCTGAATTTGTAATTTAGTTCAGAAGGGTACTTAAATTCTACTAGCACCTATACAGGAAGGAAAGCACAAACCCTCTACCAGACAAATTCTTGGCTACCTAATCCTACCTAATCCTTAAACCCAACATTCCTTTAAAAAAAAAAAAAAAGTCTCTGTATTTCACCAACAAAATTCATAAGATTTTTCACATAACTGGATCTGACTGCATAGATCTGGGGCTACACCTCCTCACAGGGGAGGACAAGCATAAAATCATGTGTAACAAGTAGCACCAGGTGTTTCCTCCCTGTTGGTCCAGACAGCAGCAATGCCACCCCACCATCCCTTAGGAAAATAAGTTTCCAACCAGCTACAGTCCTCAGAGACATTTCAGCTCTGTCTTGGTCTGCTGAGAACTCAGCTTCTCACTGAGGTGCATCAGCTTCCCTGCCCAGATTCTGCACTTCACACCCAGAGACATAACCACTGATCTAAGACATTATTGTGATTTTTATCCACTCTGATGCACAACTGTTTCTCGTTTAATCCATTCAAAGTTAATTTTCAGCTGATGATTTACCACCTTGTCTGCCTGGATCACATCCTGGGGTGGCAGCCTTCTCTAAAGGCACCTTCTGAAGGCAGAACACACTGGCTACTCATCAAGCTAACAGGAGTTACCAGGCATGGTAATTCAGTCACCAATACTGTAACAGTATTTAAATTCCCCTCTTTTGGACTATAAGACATGGCACTTTCCTAAACAATTCCTGAGTACAGGTAGGATTCAGCAATATTGGAGTGAGGGCAGGGGAGAGATAAGTGCCACAGGAGGAGTATGGAGGTGAGGCAGCCTGTGCCTGTTTTGGCAGGGTCACCAACCGCCTTGGAAGCCTGTAACTGCAGCAGGGGAGAGCAGCATACCATAAGAGAACGGACAAAATTCAAATGAAGGAATGGAATCATTACAGAGTAAATTCAGGGTTTAACTGGAGCAAAGAAACTAAACCAGACAAGACTTGTCCATGTTCACACATAGGAACACCAGGTCCAGATAACACTGAATATTTGTGGTGACCAAAACAGGGAAGTGCTTCTGAGGGCAGGCCTGGAGCAGCCACTCGCTCCTGGTGACAGCTAAGCCCTCCTCAGGAGCTGTGCAGAGCAGGCCCGCCCTGAACAGTGCCATCTCTCTGCTTTACAGAGCTTTCCAAACACCCTCCTCCCATCCAGTAACACAAGGAAGGGGGAAGGATATCATTGCTTCATCCTCGTGTATGTGGCAGCTTTTCTTTGCTGCCTCCTACGCTTCATCTGCCACTGCTTTGAGTCTGCCCACTCTCCCCCCTTCACACGGCTCTTGTACAGCTCTGTGTCAGATATTCCTTTGTCACCTGCGTGCCTCCTTTTGCCAAGGTCACTTTCTCACATGCCATCATCAATTGTTCTTTCTCCCCACATCCTTTTCATCAATCATTTAATCAATCAATCAATCAATCAATCAATCAATCAATCAATCAATCATTATCCATGTTTGTTGCCCTCTTTGAGGACTTGTCATTCTTCAAGTTACTTTTATTCTGGGCTTTATTAGACTACAGCTTTCTGAGCTCTTTCTAATGCTCAACATGAGATTACATGTGAGTAGGTAAGCCCATAAGCTGTCAGATAGTGTTCTCAAGATAATTAGAAGCATATATTTTTATTGTTAGAAACATGGCAACTTTGTTCAATTAATCCAGAAATTACTCAATAGTACTGTATGGCCTTAATACACTTATAGAACTTACAAAATACAGAGTAATGTGTTTCAAGTATTGAGATTTTTAGTAATAAACTAATAAAAAAATAATGTTGTGCAACTTTAGGTAGATTAATAGGAATATTACTACTTTAACAAATTTGTCATAGTATCCAGCCTGAGTATTTCTAGCTGGAGAGTAAGTAAAAATTAATCTGATTTCTTTCTGCACTTCCTAAACAAACAAAGAAATCAAACAATTATTAATAGTGCTCTTTTACATAATGAAAGACTTCTCATATTTCCCACTCAGAGTTTCCTTTTCTAAATCAAACATAGCAAGTATTCTGAAACTTTCTTCATTTCCCAAAACTCATGTTGCTGTTCTCTGAACTCTCTCCACTGAGTCCACATTTCCAGTCAAGGACAATGCCTGAAAGTAGGTGCAATATTTCAGCAAGTCTCACCCATGCAATTAATCCTCATTTTACAGATAATGCTCCTGTTCAGACATTTACCTAAATGGCAGATTTCTCTTTGGTATATAACAGACTCACACAGTAACCCTGTGTCCTTTGCTTTCCCATACTCTCCTGAGGGACTTGATGAGATTCTGTCACCTGGCCAGCTGCTCCCTACCTCCATTTCACATTTAATTTCACGTCCACAAGAGAAGCATTTGGTGTCATTCATTACTTTTGCTCAAGGTGTGAGGGGAATGCCTTGCTTTTTTACTCCTCTTAGGAGTAGCCCACAGCTTTCTTGCTGTACTGCAGGCCCCTTGCTTTTTGCAATATTTGCATGACTTCACCCCTAGAAAAATATGTGTGCTGAGACACTTTGTGTGACAAAGCACTTCTGAAGAGCAAACCCCTCCTTGTTCTCATGAAGCCCATTTCTATTGCCAGCCATGGCATATGGGAGAAAAGACACACTCAGCCTCCACGTGGGTGACACAGGAGGTGAGATCTGGGGAGGAAGCAGGAGGAAACTGATACTTCTGTTACTACAAGGCAGGGAGCAACATGGCACAGACCAAATGGCTAAACAGGGAATACCCAGTGTCCAGGACCTTGTCCAGAAAGAAAGGGATTAAATATATGGCATTAAAAAATAATAATAATAATTAAAAAACAAACCCAGAACAAAACAAAACCCCTATAAAGCTTATTTCAAACAGTCTGGAAATGGGATGGATAAAGTCCAAGAGACTAATAACTTTGAATTTTGGGTTTTCTTCCCTGAGACCACCAGAACAAAATCTTTCAGAGGAATAACATGTTCATATCAATAGTCTGAGCTCACTCTGGGCACCTGAAAAGCCAAATGGGGCACATGAGTTACTTGCTGCCCACCTGAAATGTCATGTACAACATAAAGCAGTCTCAGGTGAATCTCCCTGAAAACTACATAGCTCAGTCACAGCCTGAGTCAGGAAAAGCAAGATCTGCATCTACCAAAATATTCACACCATTTGTTAGTTTCAGATATACTACACTCCCTAGTTAAGAGACTTCACATCCTCATTGCTGCACCTTCCAGTTCTTCTGTGTTTTACTATTTGCCATCTTTGTGCTACCTCCCTTTGACAGCATTGCAGTCAGTTTCTCCACCACTGTCCTGACATTCTCAACACATTTTCAAAGCTTCTTTTCTTCTTAAAGAGAAAAAAGGTAAAGCTAAGGCATTTCATTCAGTTCTAACCTGTTGGATCAAACTCCTCAAGAAAATACATGTTTTTAATATATTTACCAGTCATTAAATGTGATTTTCTCCCTGAGGTATTCTTCTTTGTGTGTGCTTGTCTGCAAATACGACACCAGTGTAGCATTGACATAATCTCACTGAACCCCACAGGGGAAATTCCATCTAATTACAGTAAAAAAAAAAGATCTTTTCTCGATTGTCTCACCTGGGTACAGCATTTCAGCAGTAAGAATGTGCCAGCACAAACTGTTAAGCTAAGCACAAGCATCTGCTGACACAGCAGCTATTCTGCTTAAGGTTCAAGGATATTTTATATGTATTTAGGAAGAAAGATAATGCATGTGTATGGTAGTACACAATACTCTTTAAGCATTGGTAAAGCCATTCAAATGCAGAAAAAAACCCTCAGTGTTACACAGAATAATAACTTTGATGGATTGGTTAAGGTTTTAAAGACATAGTGTATTTTGTGTAAGATGCAATGACCCCTCTGATCAGCAGAGGACATTTAGTTACTCCAGCTTGTCCCTTGAATGGTATCCAGAGAGCAGAACAGTGGGACCAGTGAGGAAATTCAGTCTGGGGATAGGCAGAGAGAAAGGCTCTTTTGTGTGGCAGCAGAGGCAGAATCCCAAATGCTCATTTTCACACACGGACAAAGAAGGAAGGGTAACATTTATCTCTTATGTTTTTTCTAATTTTTTTCCAAGGTCTGCAGCACAAAGTATCTCCTAGGCAAGCTGTCAACAAGGAGGAAGCATCCTGTGTGCAGGGGCCCAGCCTGCAGATTAGCAGTATCACCACAAACCTGACACAGCAAGAGAAGCTGCTGTGAGAGGATGCAGCAGAGGAGAGAGAGCTCTAAGAGCTGTGTAAGAAAACAACAGATACAGCTGCCACTCTAATCACTGCACCAAGTTTCCAGTGATGGCTTCAATTTGCCACGATGCTGACCCAGTGTGGGATGGCAGAGGAACTCACAGCAGTCAGTGGAGAAGCTGGTAGGAATTACAGCTGAAGGAAAGCTAGTGTAGCAAAGCTCAGCATAAGCTTAATACTGCACACCACACTGTGTTGCTGCTGCATTTTGACTTCACTTGTTAAGCAAGACATGCACTGCAGCAACTGGGCTTTTCTGCTGAGACAAATGCAAACTCTAGATCAGAGGCATGACAAGAGACACCACTGCCTGCAGTGATTGTGGCCTGCAGCTGAGCAAGAATCAATCATGTTGGTTTTTATTCCTGATCCTGGGGCTCTTGAGCCTTTTTCATTAAAACTCTGCTGCATAAACAGCTGAGAGAGGGACCAGGCTCTGAACCTGTCTGCAGCAAACAGCAGTGTCCAGCACATTTTTATATCCTGTCTCTCATGCCCTAAATCTCTCAGCATTGCTGTCATAAAAAGAGGATGAGATTCTCTTCAGTCTGAAGGGTCTAGGACAATGTGATTCTAAACTTCTTAAAGTACAAAAGGCACTAGGAGATATGCTAGTGACAACACTATTAAGAAACTGTATGGCAGAACAAGTGCCACAGATTTGAAAGAAACAGAGGCATTGAAAACAGTCTTTTTAGGCAGTAAATACAAGGTATAAATGTGCATGGTAAATCCCAGTGAACCAGAGTACTTCTGTTCCAAACAGACAAGATTTGTGACAAACCCAGTTTTGTGCTCACATCTCACTCCCCCCATCCCCCTGTAAATATTTCAATCATTGTGATGACCTTAAGGGTCTTTTACAATCTTAATGATTCCATGAAACTAATTCATCAACATCAGATTTTTTCTGGGCACACAAACCTAGTCATCTCCACTGCATCCCAGAATGAGTCCACATGCCCTGGGAACATTAATGCCTCCTTGGCACAACTGAAAACATACAACACTGTCATACAGCTCCACATTTACATTATCTCCAAGTCCACTAACTAGGCCTATCACACTAACAAGTTCTCATTCAGACAGACCTCTCAAAACCTCTCTTTGGGGGCAGGAACTGTACAAAATGCAGGGAGGGGGATTAATCCTGTGTATCAGAGGCAATTGTCAGTGCTTTAATGTATATAAGGGAAGAAGAGTTTCATCCCTTTTCTCTGGCCAGAAGTGAACTCTTATCATCACATCCTGTTGATGCAACCAGCAGTCTAGAAGTGTTTCTAAATGCCTTTCTCAGTCTTTTCTGGGCAAACTGCTACATATGGCATGAAATAATGAAACATCTGATGGCCTGTATGAGGGAAATAGCTCTGTAGCCTATTTTGGAGAGTAGACATTGGAGTTAGATATTAGTGACTCCTTCAGGATTGTTTAAAAACAATCTGGAGTACTGGCATATCTAAGTATTTTGGTGAGTGAAACTGTAAGGTTTTGCTCAGATTATCTTTCCTAGTTAGCTCTGCCACAAAGCCTCCCTAAGTGAACTCCACCTTACTCTGGCAGAAAAATCACCTCCTTAATTTCAGTGTTACCTTTTCCACTGATCACAATCAATCACACAAACAGAGAAACTTTCTGCCAGTCTAATTCACTCCCTCTATACCAGGCTGTTCCCACAATCAGCTGACTTATGTGTGAAGGCCCCAGTGCTTCACAGATGTTCATGTTACCTCTGCATAAATCATGAGTCTGGACAAGTCACCCACCCACAGGGATTGAAAGCATCAGAGTTCTCCTAGGAAGAACACCACCATCTAGTATGGGCTTAAATAAGGGTCATGAATTTGCCATGAAGAAATGTGGGAGAGATGGAGGTGATGGGCAGGGATTGAGGCTGTCAGGGGTTCCCAGTGCAGCAGAGAGCTGCAGCAGTTCTGCAGCCTTCTGCAGAACTGGGTGCTCTAGAATGGTTATAAAAACTGATCTGCTTCAGCTACAGCCCAGAGGGTGAAAACACTGAAAACAGTGTGGAGCCATTAGCCCTGGCACCAGAGATGTCCTCCATCCTGTAAACAGAATGCAGAGCTGTAACAAGAACCATGAGTCCCTGTTTTCCTGTGCAGGTGAACAAGCCCACACAGGCAATGCCTCTGCTTCTCCAGCCTCCTCTCTCTCCCTGCCTGCTGCCCTCAGCCTCCCCTGCCCACTGCTGCTGCTGCTGCTGTGGTGGGGACAGCCAGGAGCAGCCCTCTAGGCAAGAAATGAATCCATGAGGAGGCAGAGAGGGGAAGAGCAGACCACAGCTCCCAGCCCCTCTCCCTGCTCATCACAGGCTGCTGGAGAGACTGAGCAGGGCTGTCTGACAACCTGCTTCAGCTCTGGGTTTAAGCACTTTGGATAGACTGGAGGTAGAGACAGGACAGGTTTGACACCCTCCTCCCACACAATTTCTAACTGACTGAATGTTACTCTATCAGTGTTTTTAAGTTTGTGTTAACCCTGCAATGGATAATGCTCAATGCTGGTTTGCCCAGACATCCAAAACTACAAGCTCTTTCAAATCTTCAAAAGGTGAAAATCAAAGCATTTTCATTTTTTAAGCATTTCAGTTTTTCCTCCATATTCTGATCTGAAATTACAGTGTTTTCTTTTTTCAAGGAGGTGCAATAGGTAACAGGAAGCCAAATATGTGACCCAGGGGAGGTATTTAAATAGGAGCTGAGCACAGCTCTCAAATAGACTATAAACCTTTCATCCCTCACTCTCAAGCCTCTACTTTGTTTATGCCAAGCAGAATTTAGTAGAGTAGCAGTTAGTAAAGCTGGTGAAGGAAACTGCAGGCTGGGTGTGGGAATAGGCCTTCTGTCAGAGCACAGTTCTTATCTTCCCTCGATGTTTCTGCTCCAGTCATGTCTCATCTGCTCTGAGAGATCATTATCCCCCTGCCTGTCCTAGCACCTCTGCACTGCCACTATCACTTCATTGTTTGTCATCCAACCCACCAGTTTGCATATTTATGCAAATTTCATCTGTCTTTTGCTTTACTATCACCTGTTTAATTTAGATTTACATGCCACCTACTAGCAGTAGGGCAATAATTCTGTTTCCTCCCATGTGAGAGACTGAAATATTATGGTTAATGGCTTAAAAATTTTTTGAAATTACTTTGCCCATTATGGTAAAATCATATAAAGAAGCTGTGACAACCAAAGCCTGCTCCCTGTCTGAAGATGCCTCCTGACTGGAACTGGACTGTGAGTTAAGCCACCAAACAAGAACTTGAGATAAGGGTGGTACTGCTGTCCAATTATCTTGTCTGTAAGGAGAAGGATGTATTCACAAGGAATGACAAACCCAGCAGCTGTCCTGAAAATCAGCTTTGGTTGGGTTCAGGGTGGGGGAGGCCAGAGCCCACAGACTCATTTGCTGAGGCCAGGTTTGCACACACTTTCCCTAGGCCAGGGTGGAAGGAGGAGAATTTTTGGGTGTGTGGTGTAATCCCTGGTCAGAGGTAACACCACCCTCCCTTACACAAACTGGCTCAGTTGGAAAACCCCCCCACCCCACGAAGGCCACATCCACAGGTCATTCACATGAGACGCAGCTGAGGAGGGACCACAAACCATCAAAGACCCCCCAAAGCACCCCCAGACTAATTGCTGAAGCCTTGCACCTGAGGACTGCACGTGATGCAAAGTGATGCCAGCAACCCAGAGCCTATGGCAAGAGAAGGTGTAAAACCTTCCCCGCAGGGGAGGTACCTGGGTGTTCCCAACGAGCCTGAATACATATTAATCCACTGAATTCTGTGTTTATGGGACCATCACAACCAAGAAGAAGAGAAGAGGATCAACGGGATGCTGTTGGGATCCACACAGTAGTGGGTTTTCCACTTAACCTGTCTCTCGGTCAATCTCTTCTCCCACCCCCTTCCTATTTTTTTTTCTGTCTCTCTTTCTCCTCCCCTCACATTTACTGTTAAATAAAACCCATACTATTGACTCTCAGCATATAGTCTCTTTTGCACTCTAATTTGGGCAGAGGCATCTCTGTAACAGTAACCAGATCTTAACATCCCATAGTGAGTAACTTCTGGAAATATTTGATTTTTTAACAGAGAAACATTTATCAAAAGTGTCAAAATAATGTTTCTTTTTCCTGAGATATTTTTGACTGATTTTTCCCCTCTTTTCCCCTGTTCCGTTCCATTGATGCTTACTATGGTCAGATAGACAACCTAACTTAAAATACTGCCACTAGTACTCCTAGTTCTGTCTTACACAGATCTTTGAACTGCATTAAAAAACACAATGTTCACAATCCCAGTGGTCTCTTGCAGCTTTTTGAGCTAGATACCAAACCCTGCTATCATCACAATTCAACTAGTGATTGTAACCATGGGATATTTTATTTTAAATTATCGTGGAGTACGAGCAGTCGCTGTCACCTAGGAGACGCTGAATGAGTAGGAGTTTAGCCATGGATGATTTTGAAAAATCTTATTTTCCAGGGTGAATCTGATGATCCTTTCTTTAGCTGAAAGGTGTCCAAGTGACCACTGAAAAATAAAACATTTGATATATTCTCTTCTGAAAATACAGTTGATCACAACTGTGATCACATCTGGGATTTTAAGGAGTAGTAAAAGGAGTTGTGTATGAGCAGAAAAGAGAACAGTGAAAGATGGAGAAGTAACACAAAGGCTAAAGAAATTACTGAAATCCCAGTTACTTAACAACAAAGAAGTAAAATTTATGTTCCCTATATATAATTATGTAAGTTATTACCATGAGTGCTGTGCTCATAAACCCACCAGTGAAGAAAACAGAAAGAAAAGTGCAAAAACCAGAAAGAAAGTCATCTGCCTAGATACAAACTCTTGGAAGTAGTGAGAGGCATCCTTTAAAACAGGGGATATTATAGCTTAAAAAAGCTCATGTGAAAAGTGTCTTGCTTTTCTAAATAGAATAAAAAGGTGGAGGAAAAAAGAAAGCTGGTAAGCTTAGCTGAGGGCATCAACACAAACATCGCCCTGCAGACAAAGCTTTGTCTATTGCCCCTTAATTAAAGGAGCTATCCTAGAGTTTTCTTAGATCAAAGAGAGGAACAAAAAGCAAACTATATGGGGAGAGAGAAAACAATAACCTCTCTGTTTCCGTCTTGAAATTTACTAGGGCAGCCACCGTTTTTACTGCAGAGTCACAGGCCTTTTCTATTTACAAATCCAAAGGCCAGTGTTAAACTTTAAAAGATGCTTGTACCAGGCTCTGTTTCCAATTACCTGCACACTGTGTGGTTTCCCAAGTGGGGTTTCTACTGAAACTGTAATCAGTCTAAAGTCATATCCACAAATGCCAGCTTGGATCAACACACTGTGCTCCATGTCCCCAGCAGCCCCATCCTGCCTACAGGAAAGTGCTGCCTCAGCTATCACAAGAACCCAGCTAAACACTTAGATACATTTGGCTTTAATTCAGACTTAGGCCAGCTAGTCAGGAGAAAATTGCCCAGCAGAGATGAGGGGAAACTGTTAACAAGTATTCTTTCTGTAGCACCTCTGTGTGAGTTTTCCCTCTTCTCAAACAACTTGCAGTGGTGAATGCAAGAGGCTACGCAGGATGCTCGAGCACCCAGAAGAAATTATTTGCCCTCTTTACCAAACCCCAGTATCTGTAAGGATTTCCAGCATTGAGACATCCAAGTCTCCAGTTTTGGAAGGAAGAGGAAGCTATGTGCAGAAGGACTGCTGGAAGCAGCTCTTCCCATAAGCAGGTTGTACCCTTGACATGGAGCAAAGGTCTCCTGCTAGCTAGTCTGGATAAAGACAGAGTTAGCACACTGCCAAAAGGAACTGCTGAGGGCTTCTCCACACTTTGTCTTGAAATTTTAAACCAGACATGTTGTGGCAATCACCAGTGGCTGGCAGAGGCCAGAACTGACTGTTCAGTGAACTACACCACCAAAAATAATTTAAAATGTCTTTACACAGGGATGGCTAGTGCATTTTAGATATGCTTGCAACCTCAGATCCTTGCAACTGTGCATGGAAAGACACTGGTAGAGGTGTCCCAGAAGCAGTTTTTCAGGAAGCACAGATCAGCATTGTTCTATTGATTTTATGTATCTCTTGCAGCCCTTGACAAGACCTGTGAAATCTAATGAAAATGAAAATCCAACCCTTTCAAGAGGGTGTTTAGTTGGCTCTTTTCTCCCTTTTTTTAGGGATTTATTACATTTCTT
>VZRX01024103.1:1877-27165 GCA_013398075.1 Notiomystis cincta | reverse complement strand
TTCAAACAAAACAAAAAAAAAAAAAAAAAAACAGAGGAAAAAAAAAAAAAAAAAAAAGGAGAAAAAGTCATCACCTTCAGGACTGTCATGTATAAGCTGCTCAGCAGGGAATTCGAGCACTGGCCCTGCCAGCACAGGAGGGAGCACAGCAATGAAGGGCACTGCACAAGATTGTCAGGTGTGTATTGTCTCCTCTCCTTCCCAAGGACTCCACATCAGGACAGCTGCCATTCACAGCAGGCTCATTCAGCTCCTTCCTGTGGCTGCTCACTGCCACAGTCACCTGCCAGCCAGGTGTCACTGCTGTCACACACGGGCCTGTCCCCTCCCTCTGCCTGACGTGCTCACCAGCAGCTGCTCTGCTCGGGATTTATGGGACACAGATCTCTTCACACTCACTTCAAGAAGAAGCCTGCAGGTACTGCCACATTTATTGCTCTCAGACCTACTCTTAGCCACATGCTGTTACTTAGCCTGGGACTTCTTTCCTCTGTTGACAGCTGCCTAGACAATGCAATCCTGAAACAGGAATGGGGTTTGTTTCTAGACATAGTCCCAGCACTAATAGCTACTGATTTGAGTTTCTTTTGTCCCCACCCATGACGGGTACATCTGTCCATAGGCTACAAACTCATGTTTGATGACACTGTTGTTTTGTTCACTTGATAATTACTCAGTTTGACATGGGAGTTCACAGCTATGTGTGACTTCCCTGTTTGCACAGTCTAGCAGCTGAAGATTTGTCTTTCCAGGAAGACAAGTCTGAAGCAAGACTTCTCTGCCTTCAGGGGAATACAGATCAACACCATCTGCTGGAAGATGTTTTTACATGAAAATTTATTGTGAATTTTGAATACATGGACACAAGTGATGCATTATACCTGGAAGCAGGTAATGACAGGGGATTTTGTGTGCTCAGACTGAGAGGTCTTTGAAATCCAAATCCTTTGTGCTACAGTTGTTTGGTTTAGCATTTCAGAACTGGAAAATTAATCATGGCATAGGTTATTGGACCCAGCCACATAGTTTACCAGACTACACCTGAAGCTTGAGCCTGGGGCCTAAGCACCCTGAGATATATAGGTGCAAAATATTCAGTGAACCAAGCAGGAGTATATACTTGAGATAAAACTTCATTGCCACTAAACTTCCCCATGTGTAGTTCACAATACAGAGAAAAATTACAGAGTTAAAGAATTTATATTCTAGTGAAGAAAAAAAAACAAACCCAAAACACATTCAAGTGATTGTCTGCTTGAGTCTTATTCAATCAGAGCTTTTTGTTTTCCAAGGGAAGTCCCCAGTGATTTTATAACAGACTCAAAACTCTGGGGCTGAATGGAAAAAAATATTCTGGTAATCTAAGATGTTTGGTTGAGCTATTCCAGATTTACCCTGGTTTAATCAGCAGCAGAATGTGGCCTTTCTTAAGAAAATGCAAGGAAGCTTGCATGTTGCAACAGATAAGGAAATAACAGAAATTACAGCATGTCCAACCCCATCTGGTCTATGAATATTGGAGTTTTCAGACAGGTCATATGACCTCACATCAAGCAAAATATCTGTCGAGGAAATAAGTAGGAGACAAAGCAGGGAAATTAAATTGTGTTTGATTCTGCTTTTACTTACGCTCCTGTAAATCTACTCCAGCCAAAAATCTGATGTGTGACATAATACAGCAGAGTATCCTGGAAAAACCTACATGTAACTTCTTTAATAAATGAATGATGCGCTTTAACACACTGACAATAAAAAAGAAAAAAAGGAAATGAAAGTTAACTGGAGTATATGGTAATCTGCACTTAGGAAAATGCTTTCACTACAGAATATTAAATTAAATTGTGTTTGATTCTGCTTTTACTTACGCTCCTGTAAATCTACTCCAGCCAAAAATCTGATGTGTGACATAATACAGCAGAGTATCCTGGAAAAACCTACATGTAACTTCTTTAATAAATGAATGATGCGCTTTAACACACTGACAATAAAAAAGAAAAAAAGGAAATGAAAGTTAACTGGAGTATATGGTAATCTGCACTTAGGAAAATGCTTTCACTACAGAATATTTCAAGTTCCAAACAACTGTGAAATGAAAATATTCCTTTTTTTGCTTAGCCTTAGAAACATTTCATAAATATCTACCTGTGTGATAATTTTTATAATTTTGTCTTTCTTTTATAAGAAAAAATATAATATCATTTACTGATTGGATGGATAACAAAGAAAAAACAACAACTACCCAGAAATCCCTAAGGGTGAGCATAAACTTTTTTTAAAGCATTTATTTCATTACAACATAAATTGGGAGTACATAAAAAGCTTTACCTACATATGCTTCAAAAATGAAACTATTAATATATCAGTTACACATATAATTCACCTGAACTGTGAAGTGTCTAAAGAATTTGCATTAGTTAATCTGTTCCAAATGGCAGCATCGACATTGTTATTTCATGATTTCACAAATTTGTCCTGGGTTTATCCACTAAGACTTAAAAGCAAAGCAAGAGACTCCTGCAAGAGGTAACTTATTAAACACTGTGATGGTTTGAGAAGCATTGTGGGTGCAAAATGGCAAGACTAACAATATAATTATTGGTAAAAACCTAGCCTGTTTAAGAAATACTTGAAAAAAACCTGGCCTACAGTCATCACTGTCTCAAGTACCAACTGTGGTTCCTCTTTGCTGCTATTTGTTCCAACTGGATATACAGTGGGTACTTTTGACTCCAAATGCATCTCTTCCCTCCTATCCCTCCCTCCCATTTCTTTCCTTTGAGTAATTCATGAAAGTTAGTCTCCAAAATAGCCAGCTGTTGTAGTTTTAACCCCAGCTCAGCCCCACACAGCCACTCACTCACTCCTCCCAGTGATTTGAGGGAGAGAATCAGAAGAGGGAAAGGGAGAAAACTCATGGGTTGAAATAAAGACAGTTTCATAACCAAAGCAAAAGCTGCACCTGCAAGCAAAGCAGAACAAGGAATTCATACACTGCTTCCCATGGGCAGGCAGGTGTTCAGCCATCCCCAGGACAGCAGTGCTGCAAAGCACATAGAGATGACTTAGGAAGACAAATATATCCACTCCAAATGTCCTCCCTTCCTTCTTACCCCAACTTTAAATGCTGAGCATGACGACAAATGGTCTGCAATATCCCTGTGGTCAGATGGGGTCAGCTGCTCCAGATGTGTCCCCTCCAAAGCCCTCGTGCACCCCCAGCCTCCTTGCTGGTGGGGTGGGGTGAGGAGCAGAAAAGGCTTTGGCTCTGTGTGAGCACTGCTCAGCAACAACAAAAGTATCGCTATTATCAGCACTGTTTTCAGCACAAATCCAAAAGACAGCCCCATACCAGCTACTGTGAAGAAAATTAACTCGACCCCAGCCAAAACCAGCACTCCTGCTGATTCCTAATACCAGTGGGTTCATTCCAGCAGCCCTCAGCATTCAGTAGACCAAAACAAATGAAAAGTGTGTGATGACATATTCTGAGCACACAATTTTACTGAGCTTCTGTGTCAATCTCTGCTTTTAGTTGCAGTAATATAAAGTCAGAATAGTTCCAGGAACCTAGTAAATGCATGGAACTACTATAGACTTGCACTACATTATCTCAGAGAAGGAGGTGAGGCAGCAAATACTTTGCTGCAGTAGTACTCAGACTCATAATAGCCAAACAGAGCTGTCCTGTTAAACCAGTGAAAATCTGGTGTGCGAAGTAACAGCAGAAAAAAGAGAAGTTAATAAAATGCTTTTTACTACGACTGCTCAACAGTACCACCATTTCCCCTTCTTGTGTTTTCATAAGTTTCCCAGGAGCAATGCTACTGGGAAAAAAAAAGCCCACAGACAGGATTCTGTCTAGATCTGGATTCATTTCAAGCAGAAAACACTACATATCAGTCCAGACACAAAGGACCAGCACCACTGTTAAACTCTGTGATAATGAAGGTTAACACAGCTATGGAGCAGTCCATGGAACACATGATGTAAATCAGGAAAAGCAACAGCCACTCATGAATAGTAGTAAGTGGGATACAGCACTCTGAGAGCCAATCAAACACCACAGGAGAGGTATGGCTTTCATGTGAGTAATTTATTCTTTTATCACTTTCAATTTTACCAGGTATTTATTTACAAAGAAACTTTCTGTGGACAGAATTTACATCAGCAACTGCACAATTTTAATCATTACTAGGGTATGACTAACATCCACCCCATGTTGCTTAACAGTGTCCGTTGTGATCAAACACGGTTATTCTTCTGCCAATTATTTTTTTGACTTAGTTTCAAGTGTAAACAGAATTTGTACACATACTTTTGCTGCAATTAAGATTTCTATTTTATGGAACCAGTTAATACACAGAAACAGTAAAATTTCATCTGTTATTAGCATTTCTTTATTGAAGTCGGGATTTAGTTTTAGAGTCAATGAAGGCTTTAGGCATTTTATTGTTAGGTACTGCAATGCCTCTTTACTAAGGTGGCACCCCTGAGAAGAATCCAAATTACCTGTCTGGCCTCCCAGTACAGTGCATGGAGTAGCTCACCTCAGACTGGAAACCCAAAATACAGAGCCTGTCTGCAAAAGCTTTCTGAAGAAAACTTGCCCGATTGTAGCAACTTGTACTAAATCTATGCTGAACTACCCAGGAGGTGCTGAACTATCCAGGAGGTGGGGCCTGGAGTCTACTCAGAACTCAATGTACAGGAGCCTGTGGGTGCTTTTGGAGGATTTGCATGAAGCTCACCCCTGAGAAAGAGCTGCAGGAGGTGGTCCCAATGTACTTCTCCTGCACAGCCATAGATTTGAGAACACACACACACAGATACACACACACACACACACACACACACACACACACACACACACACACACACACACACACACACACACACACACACACACACACACACACACACACAAAGTGCAAGGCCCCAGTTCAGTCCTTACTCACCTTAGGGAATTCAAGCCTAAATTCTCTGGCAGATGCCCTTGAAAACAGGAGTAGTCTAGGGAGGAAAAATTACTCCCTGAAAAATTAGGGCAACTATCTCCTGCGTGTCCCATTAAAATGGGAGGACTGTAAGATTCAGGGGGAAGAAAGACAGCAGGGCAGACTACATCTCTCCAGCTAATTTCAGATCACTCAGGATGATTGAGGATGATTACCTTGATGATTTGTGAGACTTTCAGCCAATTAACATACAAGGCAAAATGCATAAATATTTAGATATCAGGGACCAGCTCCAAGAGGTCCTTTAGTCCATTGACTACCAGAGGGTGGGAGATGTGGACTGAATGCTTGCAGGCTAAGAGAGCACACACACAGATCTCCATGTTCTCATGCAAATATGGTAGACTTCAGGCTACTCTAGTTAAAATGGCTGTTTTAAAAGCAAAACATATGCAAACACAACTTGAGGGTGGCCTGGCCCTTTGGTTTGTACCTAAATTAAACCCTATTACATTAGTGGTTTCTGGATATCCTACTTGGTAGGTAGGTGTGGAACTGCTCTGAGCAGTTCCAAATGGGTGGAGGGGAACTGCTCAGCAGCTCCACATGTCCTAGAGACAGTTGTTGCTACGTAAAACTGTAGGGTTCTGGAATGACAATTTCAGTTTTTAAATGCCTGACGACTATGTAAATTCTGGTTTTAGTAACCAAGTTTGGTGGGGTGGGGGTTTCTTTGTGAAGATGTAATTGGGGGAGAAAACAAATCTCAGCAAACCTGCCTCAGGTCTGCCAGGGAGGAAACAGAGGCCACAGAGTAGGAAATCTGGCTAGAAACATGCCTCTGTTGTTAATCATCAGGCTGTGACTATGCAGAGCGTACAAAGGAAATAGGTTTGACAGACAGCTACTAATGAAGCCCAGACTCTCCCCACTGACACTGTGTAAACAGTAGAAGCAGGTAAGCACTTGATTCAACCCTTTTTAAAAATAAGAGCTAGCAAAAACACAAACCATTGCAGGTTTGTTGAACAATTATTACTGTAGAACTTACTTCCAAATGTGTTTCTTCATTGTGTACAGCAACAAATATGGGAAGAAAGGATATGGTTCATTCTATCCCAAGTCTGTGGATTATTGTCACATCTTAAATCATGGAAACTTCCAAAACTCATTTAGAAGCATTTTCATGCATTAGCAGAATGAAAGTGCTTAATTAATGCTTAATTAATAGGAATGCAAAACCTGGCTTGATACCTCACTACGCTGTAGTATAAGAACTATACTACGTAAGTCTCTGAACTATGAAACTGTGTTGTATTGCAAGATAAAACAGATGTTTGCTTGTGTGTGTTCCTGGTGATGCCACTATTTCAAAATCTGGCCTAGCACTTACATCTCTAGTTTTAAGTATGCATCTAAGTGTTGCACTACACAGCTTGAAACACTTTCTACAGTTAACATAAAAATTATGCTGAAAGCAAACATGTAATTTTTCTTTCCTGCTCAAGCTACAACGCTGTAATTTAATTTAGAGTCAACATTTCCAAGGATTCTCATTTGAGAATTAAATCAAATACTCTGTGAAGGATGTTAAATTCCACTGCACCAACCTGTACTGAGGCTAAGATAAATGTCACACTCTGCAGGCCTACAGCTCCTGCCTGGCTGATGCTTTAATTAGCTCACTAGGGAACAGGCTCACTTGGCTAAGAACTTCTAGGATTGGACCACTGTTTTCTATAGAATGACTAATGAGATCAGCTGCATTAAAACCCTGTGCAACAACAATGAGAAGAGAAAAAAAATCCCAAACATTAAAGTGAAGAAAAGAAATATCTATGAAGTTCACTATTCTCTTTTGGCAAGATGGTGTCTCGTAGGACAGAGCCTGCTGCCTTCCTTTGGAACTAGCAATTATGTATAAGAATGCTAAAGTCCTGTTTAACAAAAACATCTTAATAAACCATAAAAAGATCTGCTTTTTTTGATGCGAGGTCCCTATGTCTTTCTAAAATATGAATCTATACTAGAGCTTTGCGTATAAACAATTCTCTTCCACGGTCTATGCGAGTTCCATGCTGAATATACAGCAATGTACCAGCAAAAACACAGGTTCAGAAAAGGTTTCTCAGTGATTTACCATAAAGCTAAAATATTTGCCTTGCCTATTGTTTTTTTTTTAAATATAAAATGTATAAAATAAATGCATGTGCCCTTTTCAATATAGTCTGTCTGTGTAGACATTTTACATTTTCCAGTTCTGAGTAACATGACAAAAAGTATGCTCCAACTTTCCACAGGCAGGAAGAAGTTTTGTATGGTTTTGCCTCATCTGGATGCTGCCCCACAAACAGCACTCCTGGGCAGTTCAGAATAACAATGTCAGCGTACGCCATCAGCACGTACTGCAGTTAACAAGGACTTATTGATTACAGCAATCATTAGTTCAAAATAAATAAAGCAGTCTCTCAATCAAAACACAGGGAAGTAACATCATGCTAGTGCACAATATAATCGACATGTGTAGCACATTCCTATTTTCCATGTCCCCTTCTGATGGTCTTGAAGTAAGTGGGAAAGGCCTTTTGCCACAGGTTGGTTTAGGTTAACTTTCCTTTACCTGCAGTTAATTAAAGAGCATAAGAAGTACAAAGTTTTTCCCCAACTCTTATGTATGCCATGAAGCATAAGTGGTCATGTCAATCGGTTGCAGGCTGAACAGCTTCAGTTCATTTTTGTTTTAATTTAAGATCTCTGATCAAAAAAAAGTAATAAAACAGTGTCTTTTCATACAGAAACCGTTGCCTTTTTCAAATAAAGAACATATCAGCATTTCATATCAACCATAAAATGCCACATTTTAAAAAGGTAACTTGACTTTTTCTTTTTTTTTCTTTTTCTTTGCATTCCAAGTAAAACATGTGGCACACATTTGTGTTACTTAAAACATAAGATTGGTATCTGTTAAATCATCTGTGGTTGAAATTCCTGGGACTAATACAGTGCCACAGATTCCTTAAACCATCTATTGCACCAGAAATGAAAGGCTGTGATGGAGATGTTCTTCCTATACTTTTTAAACACAGGAAATAGTTGGTTTAACATAAAAACAAATGCAGCTAAACTATGTTGCCAGCAGTGTTTATCCCTCAGTATCATCCCAGAGGGAAAAAACCACACGGGACAGAAAAGGCTCCAGCCCAGATTGCAACTACGTGTACACACACAACCAACACTAACGTCCCATTATGACACTGTTGTCAAGAATATTTTAGAAAGCCAGGTGTAAAAATGTTTTTCTCAGATTGGGGATTGGCACGAACATAATCCAGAGATTATCCTTTATAGCAGCTTTTACTTTTGTGTGCTTAGCTTTTCACACAAAGCACAGCAAACATGAGAAGAGTTACAACTGAGCTACAACCAGCTCAACATCTTGAGAGCAGAGAGGAGGAAAGGGGAAGTCCCTTTTCTCTGCAGACACAAGGAGAGAGGGTCCCCTCTGCAGATGGGAGTTTGTGGATCTGCAACCCAGCTCCCCTCTCAGAAAGCCAGACCGGCCACCTTACAGCGGGAGGGAGCCCTCCTGGTCCCCTGCTTTGTCCAGCCTCTCAGGCAGGGTGAGCACGAAGGGCAGGAGGACACCCTTGACATCCAAGGGAGCTTTAAGAAGCTCACCGTCAAAGGTGCCCTTGAGGCCACCATCTGCTTCCACCTCACCGTCCTGGGCTAGGCTGAAGCGAAGGGTGCCGGTCCGGTTGACGCAGTAAATGGTGCTGCCCAGGGGGGCACAGCGGAAGGGCTGGATGGGGCCACCGCTGGGCCGCAGGCTGGCGCACTGGCTCCAGCACTTGGCCACCGTGTTGTACCGGAACACCTCGACACCGCCGCCAGTCCCGCCGCCGGGGCCCTGCTCGCCGCCACGGCCACTGCTCACGTCAAACCTGTAGATGAAGCTCTTGAAGGCCACCATGTCAGCGGAGCGCCGGCGGCTGCTGTTGTAAGGGCACTCCTGCCACTCGTCACGCTTGGGGTCGTATTTGAGCAGGCGGTAGAAGAGGGAGCCTCCTGACACGTAGATCTCCCCGTTGCAAGTGGTGGCCTCGTGAGCCACGGCGAAGGCACCCTTGGGCAGAGGTGCCACAGGGCTCCAGCGGTCGGCCCGCGGGTCATACCTTTCCACCGTGAAGAGGCACTCGCCCCCCACAGCATAGAGGTAACCATCCAGGGCCAGCAGCTTGAGCTGCGAGCGGGGCTGAGCCAGCGGCCGCACCTGGCTCCACGTGTCGGTCAGGGGGTTGTAGCAGAAGACCTTGTCGGAAAGGCGGGCCCTGGGTTCGCTGCCCACCGGCCCTGTCACAATGCCCCCTGCCAGGAAGAGGTAGTTGTGGAGGACACACATGGCGCAGCCCTTGGCATTGGCCTCCTCGGGCAGGCGCGTCAGCACCCTCCACTCGCCGCTGGACTCCTGGTAGCAGTGAATGAGGGAGCCGCTCTCCTCCAGCGACACCACGGAGGAGGGGCTCTGAGGCCGACTGCTCTCGCGGCTCTGTGGCCGGCTGCCACCACCCGGCCGCTCGAAGGCGTCGCTGACCTCGGCCACCAGCAAGCAGGGCCGGCCGGCATCCATGCGCCGCTGCAGGATGAGGTCCCGCTCAGTGCCGCTGAGGCGGCCGTAGACGCTGGGCTCCCGCAGCACCTCCAGGTAATGGTCGCTCATGAAGCGATAGGCGGCCTCCCGCAGCTCCGCCAGCCGCTGCTTCTTGGCCAGGCAGAGGAGCTGGTAGCAGTTGCCGAGGCAGAGCTGGGCGCGCATGGCCTCGGCGGCACAGTGCAGGGCACAGGGCATCTGGAGGACGCGGGCGCCGCTCACCACCTCGGCCAGGTTGTCGTGGCGCACCTCGCCCATGCGGGCCGTGTACACGTAGTCGATGAGCAGCCGCAGCGCCCCGTAGCTCACTCCCTTCACCCGCAGGACGTCCCGCGAGGCGCGGGCACGAAAATAGTCGCTCTTGGCCGCCAGCACGGACTTGTGCGCGCGAATGCGGCGGCCCGACACCTCGATCACCAGGTCGGGCTCCTCCGGCGGCCGGTCCCGCGGCCCCACCACCTCCTCATCCTCCTCCTCCGGCTGGCAGGCGGCGTTGTTGATCTCCCACTGGCTCTGCACCACCCGGCCGCCGGCGGCGGGCGGCTGCGGCTCGGCGGCGGCGGCGCTGAAGCAGAGGGAGGAGCTGAAGCCGCAGGGGGCGGCGGGCGTGGGCGGCGGCGGCNCGCCGCGCCTGGTCCGTGCGGAGCGCTGCCGGCCGCCGCGGCGCGGCCATCACCTGCGGGACAGACCCAACAGCGCTCAGCATCCGCGCCTTCCTCCGCTCCCGCGGCTGCTTTCGTCCCCGTCCCACCCCCGCCCCAGCTTCTCTAGATTAGTATTCGGGACCGCCGCTCTCGCAGGCGGGGCCGCCTCTGGTTTCCGGGGCTAAACCGCCGCTTCTCCTTTCCCCGGGGTATCCACCCTGCGGATCGGCCGCCTCCCGCTGCCAACCGCGCTAGCTCAGCCCCCGAAAACCTGAGCTCTTCTGCTGGGACTGGGGGGATCGCCCCATGAGCACCTCAACAGCCTGAAAAGCAATTCTGGTTTTCCCGTTGCTCTGCAGAAATTTTAAGCAGTTTGCAGGCACTGCAATCCTTTTCATGACAGCTGGTCCCTACACTGCACTGGGTGATGAGCAAAAATCTCCTTTAACGGCAGATACTTAGGAGTACTATGATAATGCGTTCACCTTGTGCAAATTTCAGTGGAAGGCTGAGGCTGCAGTCTATTCTGGACGGTGATTTCTCACTAGCCAAGTTTGCCTTTGCATGACCTTCAGGAAGTTCTCTTCGTATCAGTGCTCCTCATATGCATTCCCCCTGTTCAAAAGAAAGTGTAAAAAATATGATTATTTTAAAAATCCATACAATCTCTGTTTACTCAGATGTTTGGGAATATTAAAGTTATGTTTCATTTAATAATATATCTAGAGTATCTTAAAGACACCATAAGTATGCTAATAATCCTAAGTGTTTACAAAACACATGAAAGTATTTTTTCTGTTCTTGGGACAAGAGCAATCTCGTATTTGTGTAGCAGCATATGTAGCTCTAATGCATTAGCAAGGTGCAAATCAGACTTCATAAAGGTTGCTTCATGTCCTTATTCAAAGATTTATAGCTTCTGTTAATAAAAAGAAGTGAGGAAAAAAAATCACAATATATAATTAGAACATGAAGTCTCTTGTGGGAAAAGGCAGGATACAGGGAGGGCATGGCTGTAAGTAGGTTAGTCCCTGTCAGCACAATCACCACCCAGTTGTACCTTCATTTCACAAATATAGTTTTTAGAATTTAATGAAGTGCCATTTGTTTGCCCCATGTTTGTTTATGAATTTCCCAGACTTGGTTTAAGTTTTAATGAGTGACGCATAAAAGTTGTCCAAATGTACTTAAAATAATTCAATAAGTATCTGCAGCCCTGATTCTATTTTTAAGGATGTTATTAATTTCCATTAAAATCCCCTTTGTCAGTTTTTTCACAGTCCTCAAGGAACATTAATTTCTATGTAAAATATGCATTGTGGCTTCCTTTCAGCAGACATGATTCATTTACCCTGTTAAATTAGCATTAGGGAGATCTAACTTTTTTTTTTTTTCTTACTGAAAGCATAATTGATAAGTGACGTTGTCTGAAAACTCCTGACACAGACAGGAAATCTAGAAGCCCATACTTGCAATGCAAACTTTACTTAAATGATAATATCAGTCTTCCCTCGTGGCTTTTTCTTTTGTGCATTTGCCCACTAAAGGGCTTTCTACTACATCTGGTCACATTCAGTTAGACTGAATCAATGCTGAGGTTTGATTTCTGGGTACTGGGGACTTTCAGACCGTAACAACAGCATTTTACAACTTAACAGAATAAGTAGATTTCACAAACTTTGTAATCCTCATCTGACTGTTTAAAAATCCGGCACTTTGTAACTTTCTGTGACTGTATGAACTTTGGCAAGCTTTAGTGGCAGATTTCCTGCTGTCCAGACCCAAACTCTGTAGGTCAAGCTTTACTGAGTTTTCTGCAGTTTTAACTAGACAAGGAGAAATGCAGTGATCTGTGCCCACACTCAGTGTGTCTGTGGAAGTTCTACTGATTCATTAATAACTTAAACCAGGCAGCATCCCTGTTATGGGATTATGTTTTCCACTGAGTCTTAACAGTACACAGAGCAACTGCTGTAACTGACACTGGCAAAATGACACAGGTCCAATGGATGTAGCTATGAAAACATCTAGAATGCCAATTCAATGTACAGTTATATTAAGAAAATTTCTACCAGTATATAATTTGTGACATAAGTGAGTAATTGCAACATTTTGTGTCTGCTCTTTCTTGGGCTGAGTTCCCCAATATTCAGTCCTCAATACAGTTCTGGATAGCTTGGCCTCCTCAGTCATAAACATTCAGTGGGTGCTAATCTACTCTCCCCCACTGCTCTCAATATTCTGGCCTTCCCTGACACACCTCACTGCTGACACCACTTCTCCTAACTTCTACTTATGTACCCCCCCTACAAGAAGGAATGAGTAGCTTCAGTAGTTTCAAGTGCTTGGTCTATGGCTTGATTTTGCAAGTGAAACTATAAAGGAAGAATGAAAGAGAATGCTACCAAAAATCAGAAGTCTGTGTGAGTAAATGTGAGAAGTCAAAACAAATAACTCTAATACCAGTAATATCTGTGTATGGTGAAAGGTATTTCTTGCATTATGTCACAAAGAAAAATCACCATTTAAAATATTCGAAGTAGTTAAACACAATAACCAGGAAAACAGATCTTTTCAACTTTCTCAGCTAATGGAAAGAAAAAAAAAAAGTTGAGATCCTCCTCAAGCACAGTAATCATACCTTTTCCCATATTCAAATATCTGCTTAGCTTATAAGTTTGATTTGACACATTTGAAATGTTATTTAAAAAGAAACTTGTAACAAACACCTGTGCTAACATTCCCCTGAGGAATCACAAGGAGAAGGAAGGACTGATGGTATTCCTTGCTAATGGCAAGCAGCAGAATTCTGAAGAAAAATATCCTCTGGTATATCCAAAGCTAATTACCAAGAATATGTTGAATTTCATGCTAGGCATGAAAAGGACTTCAAGTATCACATGCAATTAAGGCAACAAGGAGGTAAATGGGAAAGCTGAGGACTCAGAAAAGCTGCAAGAGGGTTTGGACTATTTTGTCAATGACAGCAATGACCAGTCCAGCAATCTCAGCTCCTCTGTCTAGCTGAAAACAGAACACAAGAATTACACAAAGATGAAGCTGAAAAAACAATTCAGAGAAGAAGTGGAACTTTTCCATTATTGAGCAACACAACTGATCTGAGTTAAAAGGTCATGGATTTAGTATGAAACAGGAAGATGCTGAAAGGTCCTGATGGAAATACAATACAAAACTCCTTCTCTGTTCTTTTCTTATCTACAGTGATCAAAGAGTTGTTCTGCTGTTCTGGCAACATAGAATATTCAAAAAGTACAGAACTGAAGAAGATACTTGATAGCTGTGATGATTCAGGAGAATCTGACCACCCAACGATCTCATTTGGCTTAAAATAAACTTGGTTTTAGCATTTTTTTCAAAACTCACAAACAGGATAGGTACTGGAAAAGGAAGCAAGCTATTGGGAGTACGTGGTACCTATGGACTGAGGTAACCTTCTGCACTGGGGACTTTTAAGTCAGAAGCTGAATTACTTGGTCTGAAAATGTTTTCATTATCATGGGTTTGGTCTAGGGATGATGTAATGTTAATGGACAGAGGAGCTGCCAACAAACATGAACTGTATTTACAGACTTGGCAGTGACACACAATATCCTGAATGTGTGGCCCCAACCTCAAATGCTGTGAGACATTGCTCAAGTAACAGCACAGATAAGAAGGTGCAGTTTTTCTGACAGAGAAACTGTAATGAAGAGCTGCAGGTAAAGTTTCCTGGCATTGCATTCACTTGGCAGTCCTTCTGATAAAATCCAATTAAACGCTTGTATTGGATTGTTCTCTCCTCATTTTTTTTGTGCAGTGCCAATAGCCTTTGATCCAAACCACCTCCTCTAGCAAGACCCACTTTCTCGGGGGAATATGTGCATGTGGGAGGAACTGGGTTACTGCTCTCCAGTTCACAAGTGGAAACGGCTCTGACTCAGTCTCATGGTAAATAAAAGCAGTGCTTTACCTACCATAAGTAGGTAACTCTAATTTACATAAGCAGGCTATCCTCCCCAGGAAACTTATCAGTTCAGAAAGGACAGAATGCCAAATTTTACTTCACTAGAGAAGTCCCTTGGGATAGGGGCGTCATCTGATTGAGATGATTAAGGCATCCAAAGAGGCAGGATCATCAAAAGAGAAAAAACATCCCTCATATTTATTTTAAAAACTAAACAACGACTTTAAAGTAGAACTGGCCAGGGTGAAGTGCAGGCAGAGTCAAGTGTAGAGTGGTTTGCATACTGATAAAAATAATCTGTTACACTCCTGCTCAATGAGTAGATCTGTGAAATTTGGAGGAAAAAAATGTTCTCTTTGTAGATGGGGAAAACATCTGGAGCATAAAGATGCCATTTCTCTGAAAGGGTCTGCACTGCTTGGATCCTATTACAGATTTAAACTCTAAATCTTAACCACTTGATTAACCTTCTGTTTTGAAAGAAAAAAGTACAGCTGTCTTTCAATGTGCCACCTCAAGAAAAACAGCAGGAAGAATAATTCTTTTTCTCTCCTTTTTTTAAAGTTAGGTACAATAAAATCCTAGTGTCTTGCCCTGACTGCTGGATATATGGCTTTTATAGTATTGCCTTCACACTCAAGTGTGGATGCAAACTTTGACCTCTAAAGGTGCTGTAATTTTCTCACAACATGTAACAGAGATATGAATGTTTTTATCTCATAACTACAATATTTTCATACAACCACAAAGAAAAATAAACATTTAAGAATTTCAGCTTATGACTACAGACCACACAAGAAACATGTGGACAGCAGTTCCTCATCAGAAACTCAGTGGACGAAAAGGCTGTGTGTGTCTGGGCAAGGAGGAAGAGAGAGAGGAAGTAAGTCATAATAAAAATATTATCAAAAGCCTGATTAAATCGATATTATAGCTAACAAATCCAAACTAAAGATAAACGAGTTCTAAACAGTCATCATGACCAGAGAAAAGGTTTCCTAACAGTGATATCCATAGAGACAAACATTCTCTAAAGAGGAAACTATCTTTTTGAGTTCCTTCCAGTTTAGACTCTTCAGAAATAGTTAGGGAGGAGTAGTGTCTCTCAGGAGTTCTCACAGCAAAAAGGAAATAACACTCCTACAAAAGCAAAATCTAGCAAAGATTAAATGCAAGTTCTCTCCAATATCCCATCAAGAAAGTCTAACAAAGAAAAAGAACAGTCAGAAACAAGTTTTAAGTGATTACAATACTTTGGGGAAAAGCTCCAGGGCTGGTGTGGTTTCTTTATCATTAATGCACTCCAGGTCAGGAGATAAGTATGGCATGGCAACACCATACTGAATGTAATAAAACTTTCTATGCAGAATTGCTGCTCATTCTAGACAGGGGCTCACAGCTACACTTCTAGGTATGAGAGCCTGTGGTCATGTCTGTGATGAACTGAAGTTTGGTTGCTTTAATCATATCTGGGCACAGTTAACACTATATTAAATTGACAGCAGTACCAAACATACCAGCATGGTGCTACAGCTGAAAGGATGACTGCAGTCTTTGAATGTGTGCACTGGAAATAAGGAATATCCTTAGGGAAAATGTTACCTTTCCTCTACAGCATTATTAGGTTTGCAATGGAACATGGTGGATAAATAGATGGAAGCATGTATGTTCAAGGCTCTACATTTTGGAAGTAGCATTTAAAAATGTGTGAGGACAGAGAAAAGTACCAATTATTTCAGAGACATAACCCTCCCTCCCCTTTAGTTAAAGACTCAGAACAGCACTTTGCAAGGAGACAAAGGCCTACTCTGTCTCCACACTGTGCACCAGTCTCGAGCCAAGTACCAAGCAAACAGGAGACACCTTGCCCAGGCACCTGACAGCCACACTTCCTGGCTGTGGAGGAAAGGTGGCTTGTGCAAGGAGCCTGGAGAACTACTACAGCAAGCCTCAGTCAGCCTGAGAAATGCAGAGCTGGCACTTCTTCAGGGCTTGGTATGTTTGCTCTGTGACTTGATGACTGTGCACAAGTGTAGGCACATGAAAATACTGCATGCTGAAGGCTTTCTTAGGCTGGTGAAGAAACCCTAAGCAAACCAAGTGTAAGTGTAAACAAAGCAGAAGATTTACGCTACTGAAGGGAAAAAAAAAAAGAGACTGCTAGAGCATATTGTGGTTAATTAAAGTTTGCCATAATTGATGGGGAGAGTGAAGGATGGGCTCAAGGAAATCTATAGAAGGTGACAAAACACACATAAAACCCAAAAAGTGCAATCAGCTTAGGAGGATCCAGAGTGAGGAAACTCTCAGGGTATTAATATTCAAAGACAAAGAAGTATCCCATGGAGAAATGCATATTTTTATCCTGCCACATACTTCTGCCAAAACCAAATTAGGGTTCATGTAGGAGGCAGGATGCTGGTCTAGGTGAACATTTCACCTGACATGGGAAGATCCTTATTCTGAGTGATCAAAGGGATCTTGAGTTTGTGCCTTGCTGGAAAAGGCATTTGGGAAGCAAGGGTAAATAAAACTTGACAGGAGTAGACTGGCTGATCTAGAAATCCTTTCTGACCTTATATTCTGGCAATTGCCATATACCAGGAGCACTGACTTGAAGTAAAGCATCAGCTTGTGATGATTAAAAGCCTCATTTAAGCATTAGTGTGTAATGTACTGTAATGTGGTAATGTTGACTACAGAAATGCTTCTCAGCATTAAACTATATTGACAACAAATTGCAAACATATTCAGAGTCTCTATGAACACTTTGGCAATGTTGGTACTAATAAAGAAGGAGGAGAATATCCACTGAGAAGCCAAGTCAAGCAAACCAGCAAATTAGTTTAGACAGATTTTTGTAAATCAAAGTAGAGTCAGGCTTGGTTTTGCATTCCAGAACAGCACCTGATCTCCATAAATGTACTGCACTCTTCCAACACACCTGCTCTGTATTGCATTTCATGCAGAGGATAGGCATGTTTGGAGGAAGTTAAGTTCTTGCTTTAAGATAAAACAGGATTTTGCTTTCCACAGAATTATGGAAAGGACATGCAGATTAAAGAACCCAAAGCACCAGAAATCTGCCAAAGTATGTCACCATTGTGCTTGAGAAAGACTAAATGTGAGAGGTAACAACAGACTTCAGAGGAAAGCAAATAGTCCCATTTTTCTGAGACTTATGCCTAGGAAAAGAAAGTAAAACTAGAGGAGGTAATAATGAAAACATTTTTTTTCCCAGACAAACTCTACATCTGGTACTTAAGAGAAAAAAAGCCACTTTTAGAAACTGAAAAGTTCCACTGATTTATTGACAAATTAAGTAAGTGATGCTTAGAAAGGCAGAGGTCCTTCAGATACATGGTGAAAGGCACCCTTCTCATTTTTGGAGATCATACATGGTTTCTTTGCCCAGATACTTCTTCAAACTTAAGATTTACAGTCATTCTAGCTGCAACTAAAAATTACATTACAGGTAGTTTGATTCAAGAACAATTCCAGGTTCCTGCAGACACTGTCTCTACCCAGACTTTGGACTGGATTCAGGTATGGAGACCCGCCACAGTGCTAAACATGGCAAGGCTGACTTTGAGAGCAGGTTTATCTGGCAGCTGGCAAAGCAGCAAAGATGTAAGTCCTAAAACAGCCAGATCAGATAGCAGAGCAAAACCTCCAGCATGACAGCCCTAATCTGAAAGGAAAGGAATCAGCTTGCACAGACTTCTTTCTGCCACGGCAGAAATGTTGCTGGTACACTTTGCTGTTAGGCTTGAAACTGTGACCTACTAGGTGACTCACAGGAGTCTGACTTCTTTGATTTATTTCATAAAAATCAGGCCAAGGTGGATAGACACAGAGCCGCATTCCCATGGAGAATTGATCTGTGGGTGGGATGTACCTCCCAGTTCTCCTGCAGAAGAGACCAGTGCTGTGTGTCTGAGCTGTACAGCACTGCTGATCTACCTGTAACCAGCTCCTGGAATGGAATCTGGAACATACACACAGGTTCTGTACACAGAGGCATGGGTGGGTACAATTAGATGCCAAATTTGGATCCTTAAAATTCAGTGTGTGAGAGCTACCAAGGGCTAGCCAGTAGAAAAATACCACAGGCCATTGTGATGAAGTGCTTAGCTTGTGCAATCAGGGGGCTTTAGTTCTTGCTTTGGGTGCCTTAGCCCAGAATCCTCTGCAAAATAAACCTAAATTACTTTAAAAGATAGCACTACTGACTCTCACTGCTACTTTGCCTTTCTGTAGGATAATTAGAGCTCTGGCCAAGCCCCATGGGAAACTTGTCACTGCCCCTTCCTTTGCCTGACAAGACTATAACCCTGAAATATCAACCAAGTGCACAAACCATCAAGTCTATGAAAGAAGGGTTACTCTCCTTCAGACTAAAGCAGTATTACTTTTCACAGAAACAATAAAAAAGTGTTTCTGAGGGCGAGGAAGAAGAATCCTGGGTTCTGTTCCCTGACAAAGGGGAAGCTTCTGTGCTTCTTCCCATTGCCTTTAGTGGGTCAGGGCTCAGCTATATGGCCTGGAGATCTAAGCCATTCTGGCTTGTGCTAGGATTGAAAAACCCTTCCACTAATCTCAAAGCAGAAATGCACACTGCAGCCATAGGTACTTTTGTGGCGAGCCTTTACTATCAGGAGTACCTGTAGGCTGCCAGCCCAGACTTCACCAAACAATGGGAATGCTTTTAGCAGCCATGATGCAACTGAGGGCTTAACAAAATATCAAACTACTTTATATAATCATTGGATCTGAACAGGGAAAGAAGAGAAAATGGAGTGTAATGCATGCTGTTTACATTAGTAGAAGCTAACACTTGCTGACCATTCTGAGACAGAAATAAAATAGGTTTCCATTAAAATACTCTTATTTTCATGGCCTGACACTTTCTGCCTTGGCTGCATAGCATTTTTTACTGTAATGTGAATTTCATATGCTGAGCCTGGGTGTTTAGGCAAAGATTTTCTGGCTGCACTGATTTCTCTGACTAAGCTCAACTTTTTTTTATCAAGAATTTAGGATCGGCAATTCAGTATCTCCCACTATAATGTTTGGTTTTTTTTCCACTGAACAAGGCAGACAGGTATCTACATTTAAGGGACAGAAAAGATTGCCTGGTCATCTAATCTTATTCCTGCAAGAACAGGCCAAAGAATTTTACTCCTGTACCAAGCCAGTAACTTCTGGATGAATTAGGTCAAAATGTTGGTCTGCTCAGATCATTCATCTCATGTCTATTTGGTCTCTGTGTTTTGGCCAATGGCCTTGATGGAAAAGCAGGTGTCAAACAGATCATCCTCAATACCTTGAAGAAATGTACATGCTGCTTTTCACTTTGGAATTCTCTTTCCCCAAAATAATCCTTGCTCTTTCTGAAGAGACATACAGACTGGCAACAGAACCATGAAGGGTGATGATGATCACAGGACTGTCCCATCTGCTTTTGGAGTTTCTGACACAGAGTAGAAGTAAAGACTGTAGTATGTCTGACTAATCTATGATTCAAATTTGTCACTTTCAAGTGCTACAGAAAAAAGGGTTGTTAATGCATGCAGTATCATGTTCAACAGTCACAGTGCTATCCCTTGCATTTATTAGTTTGCAGTCTGGACAGAGCTGTACAGTCAGGACCCGGAGTAAGAAGTATGAGTTTTACATCAGAATGCAAGACAGAGAGATATTTGGGTTTATGGCTATGATTTGGGAGGTGTGAGAAGCTGCTCAGATTCAAGGGCTCTGGTTTGTGGTTCTGATCATTTAGAGATTTGGATGTTTCACTCATAAGTCTAAACTTTGTTGCTCCTAATTAGAAAGATTTTAGATACACATCAACAACATCTCCTCAAAGCAGATACTGAGGCTTTTCAGCCACTGCCATGTGAAAAGCTGCCCGATTTTGGGGTACAATCCAAGTATTTATTTCCCGTAAGGCTGCAAAATGTCTTGGCAGAAATACTGTCCAGGTGTTAGGCTAACAGATTCTTCAAACTCTCTTGCCTGTCTCAAAGATCTTCTGTCACAGAGAATGAGTGGTATAGACCTCATCCTGAACAAGAAGCAGCACCAGTGAATTTTATCACATGAATGCATACAAACAGTCTTTGCCCTCATTTTCCTATATCACAATGTAAAACTTCTTGGGACACATGGCACTCACTTCAAAGCTCACAATACAAGACACTCAAATGACATTTACTGTTTCTGCATTTACTGTGGAGACCAAACTTCAAAACTCTATTATCAATTGTTATTAAAGAAGTATGTTTGTGTACTGCTCACTTCCACAGCATTGAAGAGAATGAAGCTTGTGGTAGTAGCCTGCAAGTAGAAACTGACACCTAAGTTTCACAGAGAATTTTGATAAAGCCAGAGTCTGACATCACTTTAAATCCCAACACCACTGTAGTCAAGGAAAATTCCCATTAACTTCATGAGCATCTAGATTTCTGACACTGTTGTACTGGGTTTGCATGGCAAGGTTTTGGCAGCAGGAGGGCTGCAGGGGTAAGAAGCTGCCAGAAGCTTCCCCATGTCTGATAGAGCCAGTGCCAGCCATCTCCAGGGCAGACACTCCACTGACCAAGGCCAAGCCCATTGGTGATGGTGGTATTGCCTTTGGGATCATAGAGTTAAGAAGGGGGAAAAGTTACTTCACAGGAGCAAATTGCAGCCAGAGAAGATAGGAGTGAGAATATCTGAAAGCAAAAACTCTGCAGGTCAGTGCAGAAGGAGAGGGAGGAGGTGCACCATGCACTGGAGCAATTCCCATGCAGCCTGTGGTGCAACCCATGGGGAGGCAGGCAACTGTGCCCTTGCAGCCCGTGGTGGAGCAGAGATCCACCTGCAGCCTGTGCAGGATCCCACACTGCAACAGGTGGATGCTGTAGATGCCATGACTCCATGGGAAGCCCACACTGGAGCAGATTTGCTGGCAGAACTTCTGACCCCACAGAGGACCCATGCTGGAGCAGTCTGCTCCTGAAGGACTGTACCCAATGGGAGAGACCCATGCTGAAGCAGTTTGTGAAGAACATCAGCCTGTGGGAAAGACTTACACTGGAGAATTTTGTGGGAAGAACCTTCTCCCTGCTGGAGCAGGGGAGGAGTGTGAAGAAGAAGGAGCAATAGAGACAACATGTGATGAACTGACCATAACACCCACTCCCTGCCCCCCTGTACCACTGGGGGAGGGGGAAACTTAAAGAATTGAGGTGTAAACTTAAGTCTGGGAAAAAGAGAAGTATGGTGGGAAGATGTTTTTAAGATTTGGGTTTATTTCTCATTATCCTCCTCTGATATCCCTAAGCTGACTCCATTTTACTCATAACCGTAACTGGTCAGTGACAGCTCACTGTCTTTATCTTGACCCATGAGGTTTAAATTTTATTTTCTCTCCCCTGTCCAGCTGAGGAGAGGAGTAATAGANCTATCCCTTGCATTTATTAGTTTGCAGTCTGGACAGAGCTGTACAGTCAGGACCCGGAGTAAGAAGTATGAGTTTTACATCAGAATGCAAGACAGAGAGATATTTGGGTTTATGGCTATGATTTGGGAGGTGTGAGAAGCTGCTCAGATTCAAGGGCTCTGGTTTGTGGTTCTGATCATTTAGAGATTTGGATGTTTCACTCATAAGTCTAAACTTTGTTGCTCCTAATTAGAAAGATTTTAGATACACATCAACAACATCTCCTCAAAGCAGATACTGAGGCTTTTCAGCCACTGCCATGTGAAAAGCTGCCCGATTTTGGGGTACAATCCAAGTATTTATTTCCCGTAAGGCTGCAAAATGTCTTGGCAGAAATACTGTCCAGGTGTTAGGCTAACAGATTCTTCAAACTCTCTTGCCTGTCTCAAAGATCTTCTGTCACAGAGAATGAGTGGTATAGACCTCATCCTGAACAAGAAGCAGCACCAGTGAATTTTATCACATGAATGCATACAAACAGTCTTTGCCCTCATTTTCCTATATCACAATGTAAAACTTCTTGGGACACATGGCACTCACTTCAAAGCTCACAATACAAGACACTCAAATGACATTTACTGTTTCTGCATTTACTGTGGAGACCAAACTTCAAAACTCTATTATCAATTGTTATTAAAGAAGTATGTTTGTGTACTGCTCACTTCCACAGCATTGAAGAGAATGAAGCTTGTGGTAGTAGCCTGCAAGTAGAAACTGACACCTAAGTTTCACAGAGAATTTTGATAAAGCCAGAGTCTGACATCACTTTAAATCCCAACACCACTGTAGTCAAGGAAAATTCCCATTAACTTCATGAGCATCTAGATTTCTGACACTGTTGTACTGGGTTTGCATGGCAAGGTTTTGGCAGCAGGAGGGCTGCAGGGGTAAGAAGCTGCCAGAAGCTTCCCCATGTCTGATAGAGCCAGTGCCAGCCATCTCCAGGGCAGACACTCCACTGACCAAGGCCAAGCCCATTGGTGATGGTGGTATTGCCTTTGGGATCATAGAGTTAAGAAGGGGGAAAAGTTACTTCACAGGAGCAAATTGCAGCCAGAGAAGATAGGAGTGAGAATATCTGAAAGCAAAAACTCTGCAGGTCAGTGCAGAAGGAGAGGGAGGAGGTGCACCATGCACTGGAGCAATTCCCATGCAGCCTGTGGTGCAACCCATGGGGAGGCAGGCAACTGTGCCCTTGCAGCCCGTGGTGGAGCAGAGATCCACCTGCAGCCTGTGCAGGATCCCACACTGCAACAGGTGGATGCTGTAGATGCCATGACTCCATGGGAAGCCCACACTGGAGCAGATTTGCTGGCAGAACTTCTGACCCCACAGAGGACCCATGCTGGAGCAGTCTGCTCCTGAAGGACTGTACCCAATGGGAGAGACCCATGCTGAAGCAGTTTGTGAAGAACATCAGCCTGTGGGAAAGACTTACACTGGAGAATTTTGTGGGAAGAACCTTCTCCCTGCTGGAGCAGGGGAGGAGTGTGAAGAAGAAGGAGCAATAGAGACAACATGTGATGAACTGACCATAACACCCACTCCCTGCCCCCCTGTACCACTGGGGGAGGGGGAAACTTAAAGAATTGAGGTGTAAACTTAAGTCTGGGAAAAAGAGAAGTATGGTGGGAAGATGTTTTTAAGATTTGGGTTTATTTCTCATTATCCTCCTCTGATATCCCTAAGCTGACTCCATTTTACTCATAACCGTAACTGGTCAGTGACAGCTCACTGTCTTTATCTTGACCCATGAGGTTTAAATTTTATTTTCTCTCCCCTGTCCAGCTGAGGAGAGGAGTAATAGAGCAGCTTTAGTAGGCATGTGGCATCCAGTCAGGGCTAATCCACCACAACTGTACAGACAAATGTATACAGTAGCTTTTTTTCTGAACTAAAGCAATGCAGGGAGTTGCAGTAAAAAGGAAGATGAAAGAAAGCTACAGGACAGGAGAAAAACTCTTCCATGAACAGATTTGTCTTTGACTGATAGAATCAGAACATTTGTTGTTCACATGCCACTCTCATAGCAAAGGGTTGGCTTTTAGTTCTTACTGTCTAACACCTATGATATGGGTTGCAGAAATAGTTCATCTCCAGAGCTTAGGACCTGTTTTTTCAATCTACTTACAAGAGAGAGGGAAAGAGAAAAAAGCAGAACTGCTGCCAAGGGAAAAAAAAAAAACCCCAAAACTATTGTATAACTCTGACAGGTTGATAGTTTGAAATGATTCAGAAGAACTGCGGGAGCGTTCCAGCAGTTAGAGATCCAAAGCTGAGATGCAAAACATACCTAGTTCCTTAAGTACTCCTGGAGGAATCAGTGTCCAGAAAAACAACAAACAGCTTCTGCTAATCTATGAATGTGTAAATGTAAAATATCTTCAATTAATGCAAATCATGTTGTGACAGACAACATAACAGCATGGAAGCTGCCTGACCAACTCAGGCTGATTTGTATAGAAAGACTGTGGTTTCTGGCGTGTTTCCGAGCGAGTTAAAAAAGGCTGTCAACCTGTCTGTTTCAGCCAGAGGCACAGCAATGGCAGCTTGTGAAACATCACACCTGAAAAGCATTTCTGTGACACATCTTTCTTCTCCCTCTGACACACTGTGCAAAATCTGTAGAACCACTGGATTTTTTTCTCCTGCTTGTTTTGCATTAAATAAACTGACTTAACCAATCATGAGCTCCTGCCATCCTCACTGATGAGCTATAAGAAAGAAACTGGGAAGTACCAAGTGTGTGGTGCAGAACAAAAAAACCCAGCCAACTCTCTTTTGCATTAACACTCAATCCCCCATATACAATACTGACCCAGTCCTGTAATGCTTCCGAAGCCAAAACTGCCAGTTAGCATCCAAGCAGCACTGTAGGATGAAGAAAAGGGTGCAGCACTTCCAGCCAACTGGTCCTGATCCTGCAGAGGGTTACACACAGATTTAAACACTGTTCACGGGACCAGCCCCACTCGTAATGCCAACATCTGCAGTGTAAACTCAGTGCTTGCTTAATTAACTGCAGGAGGAAGGCAAAGCTCTGTCCATTCACTGTGCTGTCACAGGGTGAAGAGTTCTGGCACAGGGAATGGGCAGGAATGTATGGCCCAGGCTAGGGAAAGAGCAGGGTCCCTTCCCACTCAATGGCAGCTCAGTCACACATCAGGTTAAACTGGTTGTCAAATCCTGAACTGCTATAAACCAATTTTTCAATGAAAGGAACTAATCATGCCTGCTCGCTGGCAAAACAACACTGAGACCAAACACGAAACAGAAACAATAGATGATGACAATTTCACTGAAAAATAAAACACCAGGAATAAAAATGTCATGTCCTGAGAAGGCTAATGAGATAAAATACAATGAAAATGAGCTCATTTTTTAAATGGGTATTTTCAAGGAGGTGAAGTGGTATAAAATGACGTCTCTGCTTCTGTTCAGAGGGAAGAAACAGGCTCCCAACTGCAATGCTCTACAATATCAGTAGGGATAAAAAGAAAAATCCCTGCAAAATCCACAAAGGATCTCACCAAGAAAAAAAAAAAAAAAAAAAAAAAATTAAAAAAAAAAATTTTGTTTACTTTTAAA
>VZRX01024101.1:139166-179125 GCA_013398075.1 Notiomystis cincta | reverse complement strand
CACACTTCTTGCGTCGCTCGCCGCGGTCCCCCGGCCTCCTCCCCGGGAAGTTTAATTCATTCAGCGATGAGCGCGTAAGAGGCCCTTTGGTCGGCAGTCTCGCATCCTCTGCTAAACGCATTATTTTCTCCCTCCTCCCTGCAGCTCAGTGCTCCGTCTCGGTACTGCTGGGAGGCTGAGCTGGGCTGCTCGGCGCTCCCTCGGTTTCCTTCTCTGCTAGATCGCAGGGTGCAAGCCAGTGCCATGTGTATAACACAGCATAAAGGGAGCGAGACAGATGGCTGTCTCTCCCCGCACGTTCCCGACTCTCCGCTCAACTTATGTAACTGCGGCGTTTTTTCCTTTCTGCGTTTACACACCGGGGAAAGCGACGAGGGAAACAAAGTGGAGCCCACCAGTTTCACTGGTAAGGCCACAAGTGCCTTACCAGTAGAAAATATTTGTAGAAAATAATAGCTGATGTCCAAAGTTAGTTGTCTTCACTTGTCAGCCTGATTTTGTTCACAAGTGGGAACTGCCAGTGCTTGTTCCCTTGCCAGTGGTTTTTAATATGTGGCCAACAACTGTTTGTGGTCACTTCCCGCCGAACTTCTGCTCAAGAAGAAAAAAAAAAATTCTCTTTGGACATGTTTCTTGCATCTTTGATTGTATTTTTAGTCCAAAGTATCCACATATCCCTGCAGTTCTTGGAGGCCTTGAAATATCTTGTGGCAATAAAGGCCAGAACTTTGAATGATGATGGCAACAACAAATACATTTTTTTTTTCTCAGTTGGCATTAGAAAGTTTCTGTAGTCCTCTTCTCTCTACTAAACACTGTGATCACCTTGGGAGATACCACTTCGGGAAGCATATCCATTAATCTTTTACACTTGGGTTGATTTGCCCCTTGGAAGTGTATAGATCACACACCAAAGGCTTCAGTCTATTTATTTATTTATTTATTTACTTCCCAGAACAAAAGTTACTTCAGCAAGAGAAGCCAGGACGCACTTTCCTATCCACCCCACACAATGGGATGTTGTACATTTCCTTATTCCCTGGTGTCTCTTTAGAGATCAGCAGGCTGGTCTGGCAGACCTTGTGTGTGGTGGCTGAAGTTTTCAGAAGTTGTGTGAGTAGGGCTGTTTGTGTACATGTGAACTATGCCAACTGCACTGATACAGCGGTGTATTTTTAAAACATTTCAGTTCATACAGTAAATCACAGAGGCAGAGCCTTGAGACATTCCTGCATGGTGTCAGAACCTGGGAGAGGAGCGCTGCTGTGTGATGTGTTCGGTGGTTCACACAGAGCTTGCTCGACAAGTACAGCAAAAACCACAGAGGTGCATGTCTTGGATTTGTACCTTAGCAAGCTGGTTTCTGTTCATCCCTTCCAGTGTCTTTTTGTGTACTTTTTATTTATGTAATTATCTGCTTTTCCTCAGGTAGAACAGCAAGAGTGGGAACTTTTAGGGGACTTATCACCAAACCACAGAAAGTGAATTTTCTTTTCTTTCGTATGAGCCATTTGGAAGGTTTTAGACACATGATTCTCCCACAGTATGTATCTGTACATGTGCCATTGCAGGCCATTGCATCATATCACGAAAACAACAAAACAGCATAAATTCCTGCCATTAGTAAGGTTGTGTACTGGACTGGTGTGATGTCTGAATGAAATATGTGCCTATTATTTAGATGTAGTTGTGCACAGAAGAGAGAGATCTGCTAGACGTACTTGCTGGAAAGCAGCCGATTTCTACAGTGATAAAACTGGATAATTACATGTTCCCAAAGCCTTTTCAGCACAGAAGTAGGTGTTCTTTTAAAACATTATTCTGTGGCAACAACAAATATTTGTGACATCATTGTAAGAGATTTCCTGCCAATTTTTAGTTTACTGTCTTTCCGAAAGTCTAGAGTTCTTTGGAACTCGTGAAACTGCTACAGATACCCATCGTATATTCAAGTATTCAGTGAAGTTTTAAATAATTCTCTTTCAATTAGTACAACAGGAACCTGAAAAATGGATTTTCTCTTAAAGAAACAAGAATCAGTACACAGACATTTCTCTCTTCCTCTTGTATATTTTAAAATACTCATATCAGTTTTATGTTTACTGTTTTGTCTTCCTAAATTAAGAAGAAAAAAACTGGTGTCCCAAGTCTGAAAATAATGTCTTGGAAATTATACTAATCAAATATTTCTTGAACCTTGTGAATTGGAAAGAGTAAGATAAAATTAGGTGTACTGTTAAACTAGGTTAATCAGAGTAATTCATTTATAGTGCAGAATGAATCAATTGATGCTTTTTTGAAGTCAGGCAAAACATTCCATCAAGTTAATGTGTTTAAAGGTATTATATCAGGGACAGACAGGTACTAGCAGTGATAAAAAACAGATAACCTGCAACAAAATGATTTACAGATGGGTCATTATCATCTATAGAGAGCTTACACAGATCATATTCTTTAAAAAAAGAGAATGTAATTCTATAGATCTAGCAGAATTACCTAAATTGATCTGAATATTTCATGTTTTTTATAAGAGACTAGTGGAATTTGTCCAAGCAAAAATTTTTAGCCTTCTTATGGGCAGCATATTAATATAAGATACAGGAAAGTAGTAGGTTTGTATTTTAAGCATTTTTATTTTAGCTGTTTGTTGAAGTAGAGCTTGGAAAATGTTTTGCTTCTTCTTGTGTGAGCTTTGTAGTGCATACCTTTAAAATATGTTCCAGAATGTAGCATCCAAATTTAGAAAAAAAAAAAAAAAAAGGTGAAAAGTTTGATGTTAGTGATTTATTAGATTTCAGAACCTATTCCATACAGCAGTGGCTGAGTTGCATCTCTTCCATCGGTGGCAAGACAGGATGTCATTTAGATATTTTTTCTTTCTTCTTGAGCTAGACAAGAAAGGTGTAGTCAATTGTGTCTCCAGTCACTGGTAGACTGACATAAGGCAATAGGAAACTCTAAAACCTCAGAGGTGCAGTATTGATTTGATTCCTAACTGCAAATCCTTCATATCATTGCTCCAAATACCTAACTTTACACCAATATTACCCATTCTTTTTATAGTGACACCATGCTTAGTAAAAAACTTCTAAGCACTGAGGTCAGGTGTTGAGATTGGATTCTAGTTTATTTTTTATGAATCAGATAAAGATTTCTGTGCATGAGACCGTATGTGAAGATGAGAGAACAAGAACATTTCCATATCAAAGGCAATATATCTGAGGCTGCATAGTAATTAAAATGCAGTGGTTTGGACTCTGTGCACCAGCACTTACGCAGAGCGTTGTTGGGACCTTGTGCAGCATGCAGGCGGTTGTCTCTTGCATACTTCTAGAAATATACTTATAATTTTGTACAAACATTTATGCCAGTCCACACTTTTCTGTGGATAATTTGTATTTCATCCAAACCATTCAAAGTAGAAGTTATTTTTTGAGCAACCCCCTCATTATGGCTTTTGTGCATCAACTATTTTTATTCTGGTTGTTTGTATTTCCTCTTACCAGAATGATGGCTTGTTTATAGTCATATTTTTTTGTGTATTTCTCTAAGACCCCTTCCATATACCATTGAAATTTTACGACTTGCATAAAATATCTTGTATTAGAAACAAAAATGCTAATATCTTTTCAGATTTATTGAAAATTGTGTGATTTCTTACATACCATACTTTATGGCAAATTAAATGCATGTGCTGGAACATAATATTTTTAATGAAACAATATGTGCTTACTAATTCCAACTAACTGTTACGCAGCATAAGGAGAATTTATATATTACTCCAAGGACCTGCCATTGTGGGAAAAATGACATAAAATACTGCGGGGTGCTCCCTATCTGGAAACTGTGTTCTGGAATAAATGTGACTTTAATTCCTGAGTGGATCACCCTGAGCTGTTCCGGAAGGGCTGCTGTTGAATTGTTTACTTCATAAACTGTATTGGTCAGTGTCCCAGTGCGGAGGAGGCAGAGTTCTGTGAGTTTCCTCATTACTCAGAGATGCTCGTTCCACAGAGGCTCTATCCATTAAAGCTCCAGAATTACTGAGGTGAAGCTTTTAGGGAGTCTTTGTGCTTAAACAGATGTTTGCACTGTGGTTGTATTGCAGCAATCTTGCAGTCTTGCTTAGTTTTGTCCAGCTTTAGGTGATGATTGATGGACGTATCCATGGGTTCTTTCAGCTGGAATCCCACCCTTTCAGAGACTGTTTTGCTGCTTTTTACATCTGAGAGGTTGCTGTGGATGGGCTCGTTCCACTGAGCTCCTGACCATTTGTGGTTAGCAAAAACCCGTGGTATTTTTGCACAAGGGGGGGGTTAACCTCAGTGTCATGGCCTAATTCCAGCTAAGATAGGATGGAGTTACCCATCTACATGCTTATAGTTTTTACAGGCTCAGTTAAACTCCTCGCTTCCTTTCCTTAGTGCAGTAGTTGTGCTAAGGATACTCGCAGCGTTTTACCTCAGGAGGACCAAATTCACCTGTTGAAGTAATAGGTGAAACTAGATGAGGACTCAGATTTTGGGAGCTTTCTGGAGAAGAGCAGCGTCACATAAGCCAGTCTGACTGGCTTATTTTTATTAGAATGAGCATTTTGAAGGATTTGATATATCTGGAATTTGAATGTTGAGCTATTTCAGAGGAATATTTTGATATAATTTGGTATTTGACAGATTCTCAGCTGGTATAAGCCAGTGTAACTTTGTTTACTTAAGCAGGAGGGTGCCTTTTTATTCTAGCCACAATCACATTCCTTAGGCTAGGATGCAGTTCCTTTAGGGTTCAATGGAAAGAACTTTTTGTGACTGTGTGAGGAGGGGGCTTGCATGTCAAGGCAATGTTTGCACTGGATTAACTGTAGAGAATAATTTGGTGTCTGTTAGGGTGGAATCAGGTTTGCCTACATGATGTTTCTTCTGGCTTTAGGATGACACTAACAGGAATTCATCTCATATAAACTACATGTTAGACCAGCTGTCCCTCCATTGTATCTTCCAGCAGGTCTTCTGGTACAGTATGTCATGTAGCATGTGGGGATTCTGACTGCTGGCTTGCTGGCTTCCTGTAATTGTTGGGACTATGGCTGTGTGTTTTCCTTTTTTTTTTTCAATTTTTTCTTTCATTCATACCTGATCCATTGAGGACAGATTATCTTCTTGCAAGTCCTTTCATATTTTTCTTCTGCTACAGGATTCATGTAGGCCACTGCAGGGGGAATACACTTTATTCAACCTTTAGTGCAAATATATGTAGATATGCACATGAAATTTTCTTTTATGTCCCTAAGTAGTTGTGTTTCAACATATATTTAGCAGTGATTTTGTTATGGTAGTCCCTATGAGTGAAATTTAGTATTCATCTCTGGTTTACATGCATACATTCTTCCATTCCCATGTCTGTATCTACTCTCATCGTTTAACCAAAAAGCCAGAGACGAGTTCCAGGAAAACCCTTTCCTGCTTTCTGGTTGCCTTCTCTAGGCCCCAGTTCCCATTACACTCCCTGTTCTTTCCATGTGGAAATTATGGTGCCTGTGGCGTTTCTCTTTGGAAGTAACAATGGAATCTTGGTTTATTTCAAACCAAGTTAGATATGGTCAGCTCTTCACCTTGATTTCATGAGCTAGAAGGCACTAGGCTGGTGTTGGGATGGGATGATGGCTACACAGACTGCGAGGAGTCAGTTTAGACAAGAGTAGTGATATGGAAAAATGTGAAACAGAAAAGACCAAGAAGGAAAGGTATTGTCACCTAATGCTCTAGAAGAATAAGTAAGACAAAGCATATTCTCATTCTCATGTGTCTCTGTGCTTACCCTCAGTACTCAACCTGGACTTTAAGGAGCCAAGTCTGCTGCGTATTCAAGCAGTTCAGTGGGCCCTTGTTCCCTGCTTCACAGATCTCCCCTCTGTCTTTGGTGAAAGCCAAAAGGCTTTTCTTTCCTTGCTGGTCTACTCAATCTTTCCTTCTGGTTCATGTTTTTCTTCAGTCAGTGAAAATTCTCATTGTTTTTAACTTCACTGCCGCCTCTAGGCAAGCAAGGTTCAATCTGTGATGTTTAAGAATGTAACAAAAGCTCTGACTGGCAGTGGCAGTGCAGCTACACCGGTGTGTATTTATTTTAGTGCAGCCACACTGCCATGTGTTTTATGGGCTGCATGGGTGTGCCCACTAACAGTTGATTTGAAAACACCGTTGCACAACGCTCTGTGATGGAACAGGATCAAATTACAAACAAATTACAAAGTCATCACAATGGTATAAAAGTGAAAGACTTTGAATGCCGGGAGTGTTGTATAGTCTTTTCAGGGAAAGAGAAAATGTGGATGAGAGAGTTAAAATATACCTAAAGAATAATTATGAGGATTAACTGGAGTTTCTAATTTCTGAAGTCTTCCCTTGGAGAGATTGAATTCAATTTTTCACAATATGAGTATAACATGGCCAAAACCAAAAGGAATGGGAGGAAACTGTTTTGCTGAATTGTTTGTATGGGTGATTTCCATTAGAAGTGCAAACTTCAAGGTTTAAGCTGTTGCTGTTTCTATTTCTGATGAATCCCCCCCTCCACCCTAGTCAAAGTGGCACAGAAATGCCTAGTATAACCAACAAACTGATAAGAGTCAAATTCATCCCCAAATTGGTTTTGATTGCCTTGTTCCCATGGTGGAAGACTTTTCTATTTCAGTAATTCAGTTTGGGATGACTAGATAAAGAGGGTGAAGGCTCGTTTCCCCTCACACTGGTGAAGCATGGCTCCCACATGATACTTCCTGTCTTTCACATATTGTCCCTTTAGTATCAATAGCAACTGGATGCAAATCAGGGTGGCATCTGCTGGTTTGTTTTCAGCTGACCAGGCTAAACAGCACATACGGAATTTACCGCCAGGAGGCTGTGACCTCACCACAGACAAGTGACATTCCCACAAGTAGGTAATGAAGCACCCCTATTGAGTGTAGCTCAAGTCCAAATCCTCTGTAGAGGATACATATTCAGTTTAAACAGCTCTCCCAAACTTTAAAGCTGCCCCTTGATTTTTTTTAAATCCACTCACTGTTGTAGCTGGAACGGCAGCTGTTGCTGGTCTCTGCTGATGCCACACTGTGCTGAATTGGGCCTTCTTGAAAGTGTGTGGGAGAAAAGAAGGGATGAAAAAACAAAGGGAGAGGAAGAGGAGGGGAAGGGATATGAAAGGACAAAGATGGGAGGGAAGAGTGAGTGAATGCACAGTATAATTGAACTGAATAGCAACTGTAATGCTCGTATTGCTGTTGAACATGCACAGAGAATTTCTGTAATCACGTAGTATTTGGATATAGCTTGATATATGTACATTTTAAAAACTTCTCTATATTCTCTATATAATGCTGTCTTCTAAAGAAGATAACATGGAGTGGTCAAAGAAGCCCCTTTAGTGCTTAGTGTATTCAAGAGTGAACTCTCTATTGCTTTTCTGTTGCTCCTCAAGTTATTCACAGCAAATTTGTTGGGCACAAGTTATCTGTCCTTGCTGTCTGAGAAAATGTAGGTTCTGGGAAAGGTTTGAGTGGATCACTTTGGTCATTTCAGTCTTTTTTTAGAGAGTGTACTTAAATATTATTTATATGATCAGCCCATGAATAGTTAGCATGAATTGTAAACGTTTGTGCTTTACTGGTCATTCTGACAGCTGATTGATAGCAAATATTTTTGAAAGGATTAACAGATTATAGATGATCAGTGTAAATTAGTAATCCCAATACACTTGCACACCAGTTTGTGGTCTGAATGTTGGATATTACATGAGATTTTATTTTAGGTCCTTTTGATCTTGATGATGAAGTTTTGAGATTAGCTAAAGCAAAGCAGAAATAAAATAGGAACTTTAGAATATGAAGTAGTTTTTGGGGATGGGAAGGGAGGAAGAAGACTTGAATGAGAGGAAACAAGAGGGGCAAAAGGAAGAAAGGGGATAGGATGATAAGCAGACAGACAGGAAAGAACCCAAGGATGTGTGGGGGCAAATCAGCATTAGTGGTTGCAGCCTTTCAAGGCTTACCTAATTACTTTATTCTCCATCTTCACTTAGGCTCTTCTACTTTCCAAGAACTGAGGATGAGATATCAAAATCAGCACTTTTGTCACTCACAATCAAATGGGATATTAATTGATGTTAGAGGAGGAGTAATGATTGAACAGCTGTTGATAACTGGGATGTACAACCTCCAGAAGAGCAAATATTGTGTTATGTAAAAGGGGAAAAGAGTTTTTGTATCTTCTCAGCTTTCTGGAAAATAGTGCTGTTCTTGTACTTTTAGCAAGAAGTCTTTTTTGGACTTCCTGGGGCAGACAGTTCTTTTAGAAGAACTGGACCATGGCCTGCAGCCTTCCAGCTGGCGTGGTAGGCTGGGCTGGGCCTGTGTTTCAGTAACTGAGGTGCAGAGGTAACAAACGGGGAGCCAGTCCAAAAACACAAGCAATGTGAAGCGGTATCACAAAAGGCATTGAGCCACTGAAACTTCCAAAGAAGGATCCTTATAGCCTCGACATTTCTTCTCAGAGTGCCCAAGTTAGCAGGATCCTTCATAACTGTGTCTTCATTGGAATTCTTAAGCACATAAAAAAATGCCATGGAGCATATTAATGCTTTGTCCTGGTGAATGCTGTGGACCAGCAAATGGATCCCCACAGCAATGTTCCATCTAGTCAGAGCTGCTGGATCGTGGCAGCAGACTGTCTAATTACTTTAGGATCACTCTATGACTGGTTATGCATGTTCACCATTTCATTTCTATGCCACACAGTGTCATACAGTTGTCCAAACGAGGCACAGCAGCCACTGCACAAAATAGCCTTTCACAATTTGTTTCAAATCTTGTTTCTGACATAAAGGTGCATGTGGTTCATTCTACTCCCTCCAAGTTTCTCTGTGCGAGTATTCACTTGATTAATGTGTCAGGATCTTACGAAGCTTTTTTAAAATTCAGATTCTAATAAAATGACTTTATTTGTGTTTAAAAATATTTGGTATTTCAGAGCTGGTTTTATTTTTTGCAATGAATAAAGCCCTGAAATAAAAAAAAAAAGCAGAACATTAAACAAACAACCCCTTTTGCATGCAGATAAAAGGCTGTTTAATATTAGCCATGATTTGTTTGATGTGCAAAATTAATTTATTTGCATTTTGCTCTTCTGCTATTTTGCTTGTCCGAAAGCATACTCAGTGTCACACTTGGGCCTCCCTCTCCTCGTGGTGAATTCCAGAGCTGTGGTAAAGGCAATTGCTGGGTAAAGAGATTCTCATTTGCCAGAAGCCATTGACAGCCACAGGCTGCCTGTTCTCTGGTGTTGGAGCCCTAACGACTGTGATCAAATGTGTGAAGAGCAGTTTGCCTCTTCTCACCATTTTTGAATTAAAATAAATAGCAATGATGAATTGGAGAGTTGGCATTTATTCCCAATATTGATTCTTACAACTGAACTCAGCAGAACATGTGTTTTCTCAGAGGAGTTGATGGGTTTTGGTTCTTTTGTCTAGACCTAGGCAAAAATATTTATTTANATTTATTCCCAATATTGATTCTTACAACTGAACTCAGCAGAACATGTGTTTTCTCAGAGGAGTTGATGGGTTTTGGTTCTTTTGTCTAGACCTAGGCAAAAATATTTATTTATTTATTTATTTATTTATTTAGGTGTCAAAATCTGAACTTGTAATTTCTGTGTGGTTCACCTGTTTAGAAAGAAATTCAGAGTTATTGACTAAGACAGGTAGAAAATTCATATGCTTGAGCTCTTCCAGATCCAGCTCCTAACACGCAAGGGTTCAAGTCCTCGAAGATACCAAGTTCTCTGGTCCTAGTTCAAAAGGCTGTATAAGCACATGGTGAGGTTTAAAGCCCAGGAATAATCTCAGTGGGAATGAGACTATGTATGTGCTTAAAATTCAGCATGTAGTTAAGTACTGCGTTGGAGTGGGGCCAACGTGCTTAGCACTTTGGAGGGCTCAATCCTTATTCACTAGTGGTGGTTTATATATTTTTTTGGCTTATGAATTTCCTCACTGACCTGCTCCTTTGTTTAATGGTCAGCCCGCAACATGGTTGGGATTAAAAACTTCTGGGGCTTGTTTTGTCTAGAAGGCTATGGATAATCTCCAGAGGGAATGGCTCATTTTACATAATTACTGATGCTAAATAAATATGTTCTTTATAATCAACTTATGTTTAATGTGAAATTGCTAACATTTTTGATCAGGAGACCAACATTTGACCCAGATTTTATTTCTTCCTTGTTTGAACTATGTTGTTTACTGCAGAAATTAATAATGCCTGTCTACAGTTAGTATATAAATTTCTGAAAAGAAATTGTATTTGTTTATATTGACTTTTCAGTTTCCAAGGTCTCTCTGCTTCCTGCCCTCTTTTTTTTTTGAAAACTTCTTCCAAGTGAGCATTCTTCAGACAATTATTAGCAGTGAGCTTTATCTGAACTGAGATCTCTAGGCAGTACTGTCAGATATTTGGTCTTGACTCAAAATGTCTTGGCCATGTAAGGTAATGGTTCTAATTGTTTTCCTCCTCCTCCTCTCACCTGTTCTGTTAAGAAACATAATCTTGGCACTACCTCCATAGTGTTACAGAAGCCAGAGAATCTTTTTCTGTTATTGTATGATTGCTGTTGATTATATATGAATTTTAGGTAAATATTTGTCCATTATTCTCGAAATTTCTGACCAAGCATCACAAAGGGTGAACTGAACAAACTGAATAAAAAAAAGAAAAGGAAGCTGAGGGAAAATCCTAGATGTCTCCAGCAAAGATAATGGATGCCATTTCTTCTCAGCAGGAACAAACCTTCATCTTTTCAAACCTCTGAGGGAAGAGACTTTCATTGTCTCTGTAAAAGCTTTTGCTTGCTCCCACCAGGATGGAATAGGGGTACAGTTAAGTGCTAGCTTAAATCTTGACTGTTTGTCTTTCTTTTTATGCTCTGTTTTTAAAATAGCTGAGGTAAAGTATTTATATAGCCTAGATTAGAGTGTAGGCAGGCATGTTGTTGCACGTCTAGCTGGAGGGACAGAAGAAATCATACGTTTAGCTCCCCTTTCCTGCCTCTGAGCCGAGGTGCAGTACATGACTGTGTGACTGCCTCGAACGCGGTGTCAGTGCGGCGGAGGGAGGCAGCTGAAACCGCAGCCCAGACCTGCAGAGCCTGGCCGAGGGACCGCCAGTTCAGCAGGAGGAGGAGCCGCACACGCCTCTGAGGCAGCCCGGGGAGCAGCGGGCGCCAGCTCGCAGGGCGAGGGAGGAGAACTTGGCGTTATCGATTGTTTTGATGCTGCCACAGACCGTGATTACCGACGTGTTTCTTTACTCACAGTACCCTTCTTTGCTCTTGTGCAATCTGCAGAGACTGCAAGGTACAAAGAATGCCTCTAACTCAGTGTTTGCGCCACGGTTAGTGCGTTTAAGTGTGTTTAAGTTGCAAATGTATGAGCAGATAAATTCAATGCTGCTGTGGGGACATGTGCTCTGAATCCACCAGAAGAATCTAATTTCCAATTCAGTGTCAGTAAGGTCCTACATGCTTAAACCACTATGACTTTTTTTTTTTTTTTGCCAACTACCAGAGATTCATTGAAGGAGGAGGGTGAAGCGTAGATACTTCTAAAAACATTTTTCACCTTATGACTTTTAAAATCAGATAGCCCAAGAATGCTTTTAAGAAATTTAAATGGTAAAAGTGTTCCCAGTTCTATGAGTAGTGCCAAATGCATCAAAAATTTGTGCCACTGACATTTTTATCTCAATCTGAGTTCAATTTTCTGTTAGTGATGACTATTTTTTTATTATTTTTACTATTATTCTAAAGCTTTATTCGGCTTGACAGTTGTAGGATTAAGCTTTACAAACAAAAGGATAATATATCCTATGTTTACAAGTTAGCCAGAGGCCAGGTTTTATAAACTTTTAAAATACAGCTATTGCTAGTTTATAAAATAGACTAGTCAGCTTTCCAAGAGAGAAAATAAATCCAGCAATGGAACTGATTTCCATGGGAGCTTGGTACTCTCATGTATAGGAATCCATTTTGACCCAAAGCAATGTTTCATGTGAATCTTAAAAATGTTTTGAAAGAGGTAAAAATATGGAGCACAAAGCAGACACATATGGGACTTGATTCAGTGAGTATCTCATCCCTCCTCTGGGACCTTTTAGCTCCGTGGAAAGGGGCACTGAGCAAGAGACATTTTGTGCCGTTCAGAACAGGGGGCACGCAAGATTTTGGAATCTGATCTTTCCAGTGCTTCCTGACAATGGTTGTGATGGTTTTCATTAGTGAAAAGTTTGATAATAAGTTCATAGGTGGACCTGCAAGCACCTGTGTTAGCAATAGGGGAAAGTATCTTATGTTTTCTGCTGAAGAGCAACCAGCAACACTTTTAGTCTTAAAATTTCGAGTCCAAACCTAGAGATCCAATGGTCATAGAGAGCAAAATGATAAATTCTGGAAAAGAATTTAGAATGCACAGGGCAGCACAAGGATCTTTATTCACAAGCATGAATTTTAAAGAAATTCCACAAACACAGGTTCCTTTTTTATCATTTGCAGCACAGAAATAATTCATCTTCACATCAGCTGTATGTAGAAGAGGTGAAGAGAACACCTATGGCTGCAGTGCTGGAAATTTTTTATATAAAGTGTGTTTTTTTTGTTTGTTATTTATGCTCTGTGGGATTCTCCAGTGACTCTGGTGCACAGGTCTCCTGCAGCACCGAGGAGGTGCTGCCCTGTTAGTTCTCAATCTTGTCACTTCTGGGGAACAGCAGTGAAACTGTTTGTTCCTGACAGCAGACAGCCCCACTGCAGGGCCCTGGTTTCATGTTACATTAAGTATTAGCACTGTTCTTTCAGGAGCTATTATGCTGTGACATCAAAGATTTTCTGACAGGGCAGTTGTAGGTTAGCACTGAAGTTGTCTACTGAAATTTTCAAGAATGGAATTAAATATATATGATCAGATTTAATATGAGAGATCGGAAACTGCATATAAAATGGAGTTAGTGGTTAAAGAAAGCTGCAAGAATAATTATTTGGTTTGGCCTATTTGTCCTTTCTTGTCCGAGGCAATTTTTATTGCCTTTAATTTCTACAGCATTTCCAAAAATACTGCCATATGTTAACATTTTTGTGCAACTGCTTATTTTCTGAAAAATGTTGTGTGAAACAGGAGGAAAAGGTCTTTTATAAAATAAGTGTTCAGTATAGCCCCTGCAGTGCTTATATAAATTAACCCTTGAACAATAATTGTAATAGCCCAAATTCTTTTTTTTTACTGATTGCCTAATTACTTAAAAGGATCGAGATACACATTTTAAATAGTAAGAAAGCAATTTAAATGGTGAGCAAATACTTAATAGTGATCACTTAGACTTGCATCTTTTTGTAAGAGAGGAGCTGTAGTTGTGCATGGATTGCAGTTTCAACTATTGCCCTTTGGAAATTCTGAATCCAGTTTCTGTATGACTTACTGGGAAGATGATAGGAATTTGAAACTTACTGTCTGTGTAGCTATTCAGGACAAAAAAAAAGAAATCTTGAACATGCGCAACTTCAAATGTTCCTGTAGATTCTTATGTGGTGAAATCAGCGTTGCTACAACTATAAAATTACTATTATGCTCTGATGAGGCAAGTTCAGTGACAGGAAATATCAAAATTAATTTTGGAAACACATGCCTGCATATTTTTGATTACGTTACTAAGGCATTTGTTCCATTTAGTATCAAGCAAGTGAATCATCCATTAAAAATGAAAATGTGTACAATACAGTAGTACTTTCCCAGGGAAAAAAACCAAAAACCAAAAAAGCCCACCACAACTAAGAAGTAGAACAATACTCTTTAGTCATAAGGCATAAGATACAAGACACCAGTGTAATTTTTGCTATATATTTAATACTTTCAGGCATGAGAAAAATTACATAAAGAATGTAACTCTTTCTTTGTAGTGGATTCTTTCTTTCTTTCTTTCTTTCTTTCTTTCTTTCTTTCTTTCTCTTTGTGTATGATTATGAAGTTCTTGCTCAGGTAATTTGATTATTATGGAACTGTTCTGTTCACTGAAAGCTTGCAGGGTGAATTCTGAAGTTTATTTTGCAGTAGAATATGCTATTTGTGTTATGCTGATTGACCAAAAATGGCTGCATGGTAGCTTTGATCAGGCATAATGATTTTAATTTATTTAGATAACATTGCTTGACTTCTCCTTTGGTTTTGCTGCATTGCAACACTCTTATCAGCAAATCAAAATCTTTGTGACTGAACATTCAGAGCCAGATAGTTTAGAATGAAAACTCAGCCCTTTATATGGATGTGTGAAGCTCTGGGAATAGTGGCACTACCCTTAGGAAATACTCACTGACATGTGGCAGCAGCGGAATACAAAATTATCCTTTAGCTCTATAATCTCAAATCACAACATTTAAAGTGTATATATATATATTTTGAAAGAAAATATGGATAGTAGAGCTGGGTCTTGCTGAGAAATTTTTAAGTGATTATAGAGGTACATGACAAAATCTGTCAGCTACTGTGGCTAAAGTATTTGTTGAGTAATTCTACTGCCCTCCAAGAGTGTGAGGTTGTAGGTAGATTTCTCTATGAGGTGAAGCTGTTTTCTAAAACAAATTCGTAGTGAACAGTGTGTGCTATCAGGAATCCATTTGACTTTTACGATTTTGGATAGAGTATCCTTTCACTTAGGCTGTAATTGCAGAGCCTAAGGACTGTTGCCCTGGCAAGCATCATTATGTGAAAGTGTCTGCACTGTGTCTGCCCTGGCTACATTTTTCTTCTTCCAGCTTTGTTATGGTTTTTCTTCTTTTTTTTTTTTTTTTCCTTTGACTATTAGAGATGTTACTGTACTTCAGAATAGGAAACTGTTTAGGGAAGGCTTGTCAAAAATTCTCTCCTTATAGCAAGGTCTAGAGTCCTCTCAATTTCCTGCACAGAATGCCTGGAGTTTGTTGAACAGCTAATATTTCAATTTCTATTTAAATAAACAGCAGTAGAACTGACTTGATAAGTGTGCCACTAAATAGATCATGTTACCACTTAACTTAGAGCTAATGCTTAACAGTCAGTTTTGCTCCATTTTGGTGGCAATAGTCATGTAATTCCAGGCAGTTCTAGGAAAGAAACAAACAGTAGTACTACATTGTATTACAGTAGTAATTATATTTGGTTATCTGCAAGTGAAAAGTTGAAAAAATGTCTAGTGTGTGATTGGACAATAAGCAATTTTTTAATTATCTAGAGGAAAAAAAGGCTTATTCTGTTCTAAATCTAAGAGATGTTTTAAAATCTGTGGTTGTACAGAATCCACATAACAAACCCTAGGAAATCTGACCTTCTGATAGGTCAGTCTAGCAGTAGCTTTTTTTGTTATAGAATGAAAGAGAATTGCCAAGTCATTAAAGGTATAGGATGTACACACATAGACAGTAAGACAGTTATCCCTTGGCAGGTTCAGATAGATAGCTCTAGATTTCCCTGGCTTTTGTTAGACTCCAGAGCACTTAAAACACTTCTGAGAAGTTGTCTTTGTCTCTTCTTGCATGTTTAAAGTGTATAAATACAATCAGGGGAGTATCAGTAGAAGGTGATAAAGTTTCTTCTCTCAGCCATTCAGTTTTGCTTTGGTAAATAGATAATGAATCAGGATGTTAAACCTGTATTATATTTTCAGGGGTCACTTGGGCCTTGAGTGTAAACAGAATCAAATTCCTTGAGCCCAGTTCTGTGGCTGCAAAGTGTTTGAATGTCTGTTGTGCATGAGCTGGACTTGTGTGCTTGGACAGTCCAGGAGGTGGCTTTTGGAAGACAAACAAACCTCATGAGTTACAATTATAATACCAGTGGGGAGGTATTTGTATCCTTCAAATGAAAGATAACAAGGGTCCTTATTTCCCTTTTCTTCTTTTTTTTTTTTTTTTTTTTTAATAATGTCAATATGGTCATTTAGCTGCAATAGAAGTCTTAGATGTGTTAGCTTCTCATTCTTTTTGAGCATCTTACCTGTGTTCACAAAGTCAGGACTCAGTTCCTTTCTCACAGTTCTGTTTCAGAGCTGTTTGCCAGAAAAAGTCAATGGGGAATGGCCCATGTTTGGAGATGCCAGCAGTGCTGGAGATAGGCAGGTCCTGGAAGGAAGCTGTGAAAGCCTGTGTACACCCTCTCCCATTACTGAGGCTGAACAGAACCCCTCTATGTGTCCTGGTATGGGAGAAGCTGTGGCTAATTCAGGTCTTAGACTTTGAAAGGTGCTGCTGAGTGAACCTGAATAGTTCAGCCCTGACGGAATCATGGATAGGTCAAAAGTTGCTATCTGATAATATATTATTTTTTGATAACTTAACAGAACTTTGCCTCTTCCAGCTGTTTTAAAAGTCCAAAGAACTGGGAAAGCACATAGAATATATGACAAGAAGGCATCACTATCACCTTTGAGCCAGCATGGCTTGCCATGCAATCTATAAGAACAAAAAGCAGAGACAGTAAAAACCTGGCTTATGTCACTCTTTTAGGAGAGAAACAAACTGTTTCACCCTCCCTTGGTATCCTGTTCCAGGGTACTTGTCATTTGCTGGCTTTGGGGAGAGAAACCTCAGGGTTTCTGATGACAGGCATTTTCCTCCAGGTTTAGAAGAAGGTTAGTGCTTTTATAAGAGTAAGACTCAAAGGAAAGTAAATATGGATGTTGGAGGAGCTTTACATTTGATTCTGTAAGCCTCTTCCATGCAGTTTTCTTTCAGTCTTTCCTTTTCTCTGAACAGCCTAAATAACCTATGTAACCATGATTAAGCTCTCTTGTAGGTTAGAAAGTGAATATATGCCAAAGAGAAGATGCACAATTGCAATTTGTCTTTTACATTTGTTTAGAGGTGATAAGGGGCGTTGGAGCTTCCAAATAGACAAGATACTGGTACCCTGTGTTTAATTATTCCTCCACTCTTGAGAGAGAAATACTGTAGGCAAGTATGTTTATTCTCACTTTTCCAGTTGGGAAACTGAAGCAGGAAGGTTTCAAGATGGTTTGGGTCCTAGCCAGAATTCGAACTTGGAAGATATGGCTCATTTCCAGGCCTATGCTTAAATTGCAGACCATCTCTCCTTCTTATGCAATATTTTTTAATAAAGATAAGACTTTATGTACCCTTACATATGTGGTTAGAAATGGTTCTTTAGTGCACTTGGAGCTGCCTTTTCTCCATGGCTTTTGATGGACCGCAAGCCTGCTTGATCTCTGCTCTAGTGAGGATGCAGAGTGTTCATGACAAATCTGTCATTTCTTCCTGTTTTCTTCCTGCCTGAAGGGGTCTGTTCCCTTTTGCAGTGGACCATTCAACTTTGGGGCCTCAGTAGCTCTGTTACAGTGAATTCTGGATGCAGCAGGCTCTGGCAGGCCATGGAGTTCACTCATCTTGCTCTTGGTTAGGTAGCCATGAGCTCCCACCCTACCTATGACTGAACCTCTGTATCTCTCCTGTTTGTGGCTATGCAAGTGGGGCCTGAAATACAAACCCACTCCTTCAGAGCACGGCGAAGAAAGAAGCTGAGTTCAATCTCCAGCAACTTTCTTTCAATTAATCTCGTCCTTGCATTCTTTCCCTGCGTGTGTTTCATCCCGTCTTTCTGTTTTACAACTCAGCAATATATTCTGTCTTGAAAACAACATTAAGTGTAGTTACATGCACACACACTGAGAGGAGAATATCCCCCCACAGTGTTTACAGCAACACCTCTAGGTGACGGCAGGCAGTAAGCTTTCTTTTTATAGAGCTCCAGACTACAGATCATTAGCTTGATATGGTAGCTCAGTGGTGCAAAGTCATTTGAATATTTATTACCCTTCTTAAGACTTTCGCTTTTCAAGTGGGAAATAAATGTGATAAGACCCCCTTTCTGTCCTCTTGCCTGACATGCTAAAGCACAAATATGTGGAATGGATTTTAATTGTATTTCCTTGAACTTCTGTATTAGAGACCAGCAAGTCTGGATGCTTTTGAGCAAAAACATGTGTTGAACAACTGCAAAGTTTGTTAGGTCTTTTTACAACCTTCCCTCAAAGTTAGATAGGAAACTCAGCTCCAAAAGCGAGTTGAATTTTCAAAATTTAATATATAAATATTCATGTATAATATACAAAAAGGCAGCTTTATAAACGTATATTTGAATGGAGCACTGTTTCTTAACTGAAGTACAAATTTAAAGGCCCCTTAAAACTGGACTTTGCCAACAGTCATAGATTTTTGAGAAATAGTAACAAACCAAACATTGTGTAAATGAAGGCTTGTGGGGGGAAAAAAGCCAAGCCTATTACAATACGATCAGCAAGACATGAAAGCCAGCAGCAGGCAACAGAAAGGCAGAGGCAGGCTCCTGAATATATTTTAAAGGTAGAATGTTGTCAGTGTGTTTTCATTTAGCTATTTTAAGATGTCTATGTTTCACTTGCTACAGTCACAAATTCTAACTGTGAATAATAGGAATCATTATATGTGTGTAAATGGTATATTGAGTACATTTTTCAGGCTCAAACACACCTTCCTTGTTGGCAGTGGAAGGCAATGAATGAGGCATTTTATTAAAACTGGTGCTTGTGGTTCTAATCAAAGGTCACTGGTTAGCTCTCACTTTTCAGTCTCAGATTTGTCTAGATGTTTGATCAGGGGGCTGCAATGAAATTATTATGACAAAGACTTTGTACTAGGCGGTATCTGTCTGCTGAAACTTGAAAGTCTTTGCCACAGTGATGCTGACAGCATGTGAATGCTGAAAGAATGTGCAAGAAATGTTATGTCTTAAAGAAACCTTTACTAAGTATCATCTTCCCTTTGTGTTACGTTTGAAATCATTTCAGTTGCTATTAAGGTACGAATGAAAAGGTGTTTCATTGATTAAAGGTGGCGTGTTTTTTTTTAAAGTGTACTGTATGCTTTAAGACAGTCTTCCCATTACTTACTCTGCTCAGTCCCTGCTGCACACAGCAAGTTCATTAACATGCAGATATGCAGTGATTGAAGTCGGTTTGCCTTTTACATTGGAGTTGTCTTGATATAATGAGTTTCTCTTTAATGTTCAAAAAACTGTTGTTACTTTCTAAAAGGGGTTTGTTTGTGAATTTCATTAAATTTAATTCTGTCTTCAAACAATTTCAGTATTGTTCATTTTACCACAATTAACATGCTTGCTGATATTAAAAACTAATTTTTTTTTAAAGAGATGGATTTTAAGTTTCGGGCTATGTGTGGTGTGGGGTTGTCATTGATGTTGAATGCGACACCTCCTGTTTAACTCACGGATTCAATATTTTAATTGGTGCCCATGTGCAAAAGTAGTAGAGGAAAGTAGGTTAGGGTTACTCCAACTGCTTTTTCTCTGGGGGCTGGGATAGAGAGCATTCAGTCAAGGAGAGTGAAAAAACACTCACCGTGGCAACTTTATTTTGTTTGTTAGAATAGGCTGGACAAATGGAGAAGGAAACTTGTCAGTCAGATAATCTGTGTTTGGTAAAGAGAGCAGACCACAGGATGTGAACTCGAAAAGAATGCTTGTAATTTTCTGCTCAGTATTTCTAACCTAAAATGATTTGTTCACCCAGGAAGCTGAAGTTAGAATCTTCCTTGCTGTGAGGTCAGCAGACAGCAAACATCCAGTTGCTGAGATGTTGAGTCTGAGTCCTCAGTGCAGTTTCAGAGCTTCTTCGATGCCAGGGACTCTTGGAAACTGCCTGGAAAAGAAAATGAGGCATAGCATTTAGGAAGTGATTGGCTTGGTCTGAAAGAACAAATGAAAGTGATATCAGACTGAAGGTGGGGTGGGAAGCAAAATTATGCTGGAAATACTTTTTGCCTTTCAACAAATGCAAGTCCAGCACTGTGAGATGCACTCTTACTGCCCTGGAAGTCTCTCATGGATTGGAAAACTTGTGATATTATGTATTTTAAGGAGGGATTATGGTAGGGGACAGAAGCAAAGTCTTTAACTTGAACAAAGAGAGCAGGGAAATAAGGAGTAAGTTTACATCTTGCCTTGTTAACTTTTTTTTAATAAACCGTACAATTTCTAAAGCCGTGATTCTGAAACAGTTTTGTGTGAATGGTGGCCACTTATAAAGGCAGTGGCATTGACCCTTGGCTTTGATAAGAAGGCAATATTACCATCTTAATTTTAATTTTCATGTCTACATAAAGAAGGATTATTTACAGATATCCCAGGTTACTATGGGGTGGTTTTGTGGTCTTGAGAAGAATGCAGAGATACAGAAGTGTCAAATGGAAGCTCCAGTGCTCCCATCAGTGCTACTGGCTCTGAAATTTTAGATTAATTTATGGATATATTTGGCAGAAAATCTGGTACAGATTACAAATAATGGCATTTTGTATGCCTAGGAAATTAAAAGTAGCTTGTATTTCCAATAAGAGAGCATACTGCTTTGTTACTACTTGGGTACTATTGCAATACTATTGTTAAAGAAACATGTTTTTCCCATTTGTACTACTATAACAAATGGAAATTAGTAAAATACTCTACAGCTAATAATACAAATAATTCTTCATTATTGCAATCCCTGGATATATTTTTAAAATCACCTTTAATATATTATTAAATGATCCACAGACTTCTTAGGCTTTTACTGCAATTTCTGGGAAAACATTCCTTGCATTGATGCTTTTATTATCAGAATCTGTTTAATCAGTATTGAATTAATTTCCTTTACCTTTTTTCTCCAGTGATGAATCTTCAGTATTAATCAGAACATCCTGTGATGAAAATCTGCATTTAAAACTTACTGAAACTGCCAAGTCTAACTTCTCCTGAAGTGTAATTCCTAGACACCTCCTGAACTCTGTTCATGTGTTGAATTTTCTTCTTGTATAAATATTCCATTCATTTAACTTGAGATTTTTTTTTTTCACCTGGAGAAACTTTGTTGTCTTCCAAATGAAAATGTTCTCTGTGTAGCATGCAGTTTATCTAACTTCAGGCTCTTTAATGCAGTGTAGAGAAAGGCCTCTTATTCATGTCGCTTTTAGGGTTCTAGGAATGTGGTAATTGTGTGGAAAGCCTTAGCTCCTCATTTGGGCATTTGCACAAGATATCTGAAGTGACGTGGTGTGAATATTCCTGGATAAGATTTATCATTTAATCTGATTTATCAGTTTCTTGGTAATGATAGAGTATGAGAGTAGCTTTATACTGCTGCCAATGAAGTTGATGTTAGTGAAAATTTCTAGAGTAACAAACTGGGCATCTTAGTTGTAGAAATTTAATTTCAATGAAGACATCTGTTGAAAATGAAGGATTCAATCCTAATATATGTCCTGCTTATACTTACAGTCTCCTAGGCACATGATGGAGTCCCATTAAAGTCAAATAACACTTTTTTGGGGGCTCAATTGTAGTGTAGCTCCAGTTGTAAAATCAGGCTGTTAATTGAGCTTACCCACACTGGTTTCTGGTTTTCTGTCTTTATTTTCTTACCCTTCCCTCTTTTTCTTTCTTTTTTTCTCTATTTTCATCTCCTGGAAACAGTTGTTAATACATTGCTGAGATCATTTTGTTTTGCCTTTCTAGATTTTCAACTTACCCTTTAAGTAGTTTTTTTTTTTTTTAAGTAATAAAAATGTTTAAATGCTTGAATATGAAAATTTTGTAGAAATAAACTACAGACTCCAAGTAGACTGGTAGCAGCAAGGATATACAGTGCCTGCCTGAAATGACTTTAGAGTTTGTTAAAATCAAATGACATTCAGTACGGATACTATGAAGAGAAAAATCAAAATAGACACCTAATTATAATTACTTTTTTTCCTGTCATTATATCCGTACGTGCAGAACAACTGATTTGAAATCACAACAGCTCAATTCGGTAGGTACAAAGGTTTTTCCTTCCTTTTTTTCATCATCCACAGGATGTAATATAATTTCTTATACTGACCAAAGTCTGAAATTTCCTCAAGTCGATGGGTATGCTACCTGAATTAGAGGAATTAATTAATAGCACATGACTGCTATCAAGGTTATAGACACTACATGTTAATCAAAGAAGTAAAATTAAAAGGTTAAGCTGCTGATTTGGTCTCATAGGTGGCTTTTCCATCTGGACAAAGTTGTTTTCTTAGCATATACTTTCACTGCTTTTAAAGAAATGTATTGGAGACCTGAGAACTACACTTAAGTGAGAGGGAGGAGGATACATTTGTCAGATGGGCTTTGCAATTTCGGAGTGTGGAATGCATTGGCTTTCTTCCAGACTTTCATGACCTTTTGGAAATTTTAGTCTAAACTAAAATTCCCAGTTCCCTTTGTTAGATGAAAAATAATGTTTATTTCTGAAACTCACCCTTCGTGCCTGTAGTTTTCAGCGTGATGTGGGCAGACAAAGAGGAGCAATAGAGAAGCACTTCAGCCTGGATCTTACATGTTACAGAAGGACTGAATGCAACAGGTGCCTGTCATCTGTTTTCATATATTTTTGGAGGGAGCTTGCCTTTCTCCAAAGGGGTATATATACATCAAAAATATCTGCATGGGTGCACGCATGTTTGTCTGATCCCGAAGGAAGGAAGTGCTGGATTTGTTGTTAGACAATAGCTTTATTCAAAGACAAGCTGAAAGAGCCAATTCGTGTCAGACCTGAAACATGCTAAATACAGGGGCATGGAAATTCCTGTATGAAATTAGGGGAGGTTGGAATGGGGGCAGAAATGAGACTGCTGTGGTATGTATTGATCAGGGGAGGTGTTGGGGGGGAAACCATCATAAGCTGCAAATTCAGGTTAGGGAAGCCTTACTGAAACCATAGAATCATTAAGGTGGGAAAACACCTGCAAAATCAAGCCCAACCTTTGGCAAAATGCATGATCCCATGGACACTGGGATAATGTTTTCAGAGTAGGAATGTCTAAAGTTAGAGTTATGATTCACTCCAACACTTCGAAGTGTAGGTGTGATAGACTTCTGAAAGCTGCCTGCTGCTGGAATCAGAGATGTTTGCCAAGAGCCTCCAAAATCAGGCCACCTTTGACTCGGTGGCTACAACTGAATTTAGGATTAGGAATCTTGTTTTAGGTGCTCCTGTTCCAGTTGCTTTCCCAGTTATGTTTTAGAAATGGCTCCCATGGGTGTCAGTCTTACCGCAGCAGAGTCTTTAATTTGCTATACACTTGTAACAAAGCTGGCCACTCATGGATTCCCAGAGGAATGCTCCATGTGCAGGTGAGACAATCCCTGATTATAAACTGGTCCTCATTTTAACTACAACATTGATAATGCTTTGATACGAGCCTTGATTAAGCCAAATGTTCAATTTAGTGTGCCGATACCATGAGAGATGTAGGAATAGCTGAATTGTAAATATCATAAATCTTTCAAAAGATTGCCCAGAAATGACTGACTTTTTGTAAATCATATAAATTGTGTTATTGACATTGAAAAGTTTCCTCCAATATTTTTATTTTTTTAAAGTGAGCTTTTGTTACATAAAGTCTGCTACGTAGCTAGTTTTAGATTAGGATCCTTTAGCTTCACAATTTCCTAGGATATGGGAGGTGGAAACTATTTTTACCACTCTATTAGTTTTGCCTATGATTTGTCAAAAAGTACTAATTTATTCTAAAATTCAGAGATACAATCAGAGGAGTTTTTTTTGTTTTATTTTAAATTATATTTCTTTTTGAAAACTGCTTTCCGTACACTGCACACAGAAATGCAAGCAAAAAATGAAATACAAATTTGGCTGTCTAAATTGATTGGAATAATTCCAGTAACTCCTTGGAATTTTCAGCTTAAGCAGAAAGATAATAAAACACATTCTGTTTGGACAAATTAAGCTTTCAAGATGCATTTTTTTCACATCTAAATTATTTACCTGCCACTACTTTTAAAAGATAAAGTTTTTGGCATAGCCTGTAAACTGGAGAATACCACACAGCGTGTGTGTGTGTATCAGCTAGACGGTAACTGAGGAGACTTTTTTCCCCTGACCTAAAATGCTTGAGATGCTCTGCACCCTTGCCTCACCCGACATGGAAATATACTTACTGATTTATGTTCTAGGATTTTTAATATTAGCACATCAAGCTGCGAGGGGGGAGGAGGAGAGGCGTGAAATAGCGGGAAGTTGCGACTCCGTATTTTTGAGTCGTGAGAAAGATTTTGAAAACCTCTTAAGGAAGCACGTGATGGAATAGTTGGTCAGAAGTGGCAGCAGGTGTGGCTCTGAAAAGAAAGGCATTGTTCTCCAACTGGTGGGACTGGGGTGCAGCGGGGAGGGAGGGAGGAGGCCCTGCCTGCGCCGCCGGAATGCCGGCACTCCGCAGACACAACATGCCCCAGGATGAGCTTTGTACAGTTGGGTGACAGACTGATAAGCAGCTCGCTTTTTTGGAAGCAGACTCTAAAGTCATTCTCCCAGGGGTATTTTGCCCGTGCAGATATCCATACATTGTTCCATACGTTTGCTGTTTCCAATAACACGTGTTGCTCTCTGATAACAAGTTGCTGCTTTCAGGAGCAGGCTGTCTCTTTGTTGCTGCAGTATCAGTGGGGAGGCACTGGACTGTTAATACTGATGCCTATATCCCATGTTATTTTGGGAAATAATGTTTTGGGCAAATGCAATTTTTTTTTTTTAATTCTATGTAATATCCAGTTATATTCATCATAAGTTGGGAATGCACAACAGCAAAAGAAGGTGTCAGAGAAATCAAATGAGAAAAAAGCAGGAAAGGAAAGCCAGTGTACTGATTATTGTTCAGCCTAGAAATATTTAAGCATCATTTAAAAAGAAATAAAAGTGAATTTTAAGTTAAAAATCTATACATATAAACAGAAAATATGAACCATTTTCTCTGGTATAGATGCTAAATGTGACTAACTGTTGTTGTTTTAAACACAAGCCTTCTAGAATTTGTACTGAAATATATTTAAGATGGATGATATCCATATGAGGTACCTAAGTGGCAAAAATAAAATGTGCTTTCAGTAGGTGCAGCAATAAGTTACATTGACTTTGAGCTGTAATCCTTTGCTGTCCATGCTGGTGCGCTGATGTATTTTTGTACATCAGCCTGCGTCACAAGCAGAACAGAGCTGGTCACTCCATTGGTCCTGAAGAAGGATCTAATATATTCTGACTTTTTTACACCATGCCTGGGTTATAACTCTACCATAACTTACTGTCAGGGTTTTGAACAAAGTGCCTGACTACTTCTAGGAACCATGATTTGCTATTACACTAATGACAGGAATTACTAAAAATCTTTGCTGCCTTATTGACCATTTAGAATACTTAATATTTCTAACTGAGCTCATGCTTTGAGGAGTTTTGTCCAGAAAAACATTTCAAAAAGCTGTTTAAAAGAACAGTGTGGAAATTTGCAAGTCAAACTATGATTTATAATATTATTTTTCTAAGTAGCAACCACAAAAATAATCATGCTGCTGGAGCCAACAACAGTATTTTGAAATGGTAGGATCTAATGTATGAGGTTATTGCATATGAATGGAGAGATATGTTATTGCAATGATATATTTTATTACTTGCTTCTGTTTTTATTAAGGATAATGAAAACCTTCTGTCTGGCCCTGTGAACAAAACTAATGTGACCTTTCATGTGACCCACCTGTTGTGCTTTCACAATCGATAATAGTTACCTCATGTTAGGGTGATCTGGAAAATAGCAGTGTGCCAGCACCACAGAAAACAACATTTGTGTTTCTGTACTTTGAATTTGTATTTGCTTCAGAACTGAAATTAAGGAAAATATAAGTTATCTAACAGAAGGCAAAATATTATTGTAAGAGCATTGTCTGTGTTACTAGCAGATATGTTTTCAAAGGCATTCAGCTGCTGAATTATAGCTGTAAATCTGCAGAATTGGCTTAAAATCTGTGATTTTTAATAGTATCAGAGATGGTGGGGAAGTCTACTAGCTCTTTCAAAAGTTAGGAGAGTACATAAATTTAAAATATCAGTATATATGGATGCAACTTTTCACACTTTTTAATTTAAAAAATGACACTTTTTTCCTGTGTCATGCAGTGTATAGTATTTATTTATTTCGAGTGGAAAACTTTAAAAGGCTGAGTTATTCTAGACATAATTTTTCTGATTGTATTTGGGTCTTGATTATGGATACAAATATTTAACCTGAGTGGCGCAGTTTTCTTTTTCTGGAGTTGCATGATAAATGTGTCAGAGTTTCATTGGGATGACTTCTAGTTTTTGGGATAAGGATTTGCAGGATCAGGACCCTAAGTGCAAAGAGGTTTTCATGTGTGGGTTTGAAGTACATGTGCCACTGCTGAATTTGCTCGACAGACCAGAAAGGCTCTTTCCCTTTGGAGCCCTTATGGTTTATCTGGTCAATGGCTTGCAAGCTAAGAAGGATTTACACATTGGATCAATGATCCATGAAATAAGGGGGATTTCCACAACGCCTGTCAGTGACAAGTTACAGTGTGGCCACACAGTATGCATTTTCAGAATTAATATGTATGTAGAAATATGGAACTGGATAAATGATTATTATGTGATACTGCCTAATGGTCAGGGAAGGATATAAATAACGTACTATGTGTATTAGAGGGAACTTGGTGATTCCTCCCTTTCTTTTGTTTGGATTGAGAAATGTGTGTGTACATTCTGTGGCAATAGTCTCTGTGGCTGTACATTCTGTGGCAATACTCTTGTGGCTGTACATACATCAAGAAAAATTAGACCCAGTGAACACTGGAGGTCTCTCAGAGCTATCCCTTCCCTCAAGTCAATGATTTTTTTCTCTCCTTATCCAGTAAATGTCCCAGGTACTGAAGATCAGCAGTTGGCTGAAGTTACAAAAGGGGGTCAAATGGCTTTAAATGAAAGTGTCCTCTCAGCAGCACCTTTGTGTTGTGCCACGGGCCTGTCAGTTCGAGTCCCTCCCGATGGCAAATGCTGAGCTATGACATAGGGAGAGAGGTAGCCTACTAAGTAGGCAGGGCTTGATCAAAAGCCCCTTTGAAGTCAATAGAAAGATTCCTATTGACTTAAACAGGCTTTGGAACAAGCCCTTGATTATGAGGGCACGTAATAAGCTTCTTATTGCCTAATTATGTACAATGGTAACTTTAGACCTGTGACCCTTATGTAGGTTGGACTCCTTATCTTCCCAAATCTCCATATCTCAAAGTGACCCACTAGCAAGAGCGACATCCCAGGTCCTTTTCCTCAGTTCCTTCTCTTGTCTTAAGGGTCTAAGACTAAGCTGCAGCTCAGCTCCTCTGCTCTGAGCCTGCCAGCAGGCTCATATCTTGCATTCCCCATGATCCTACTATGCTGAAGGTGACAGGGACTGCACTGTACATTAAACCTCAGCTCTTGTCCCTACACTTGGCAGAGTTCTTGGGAGCAGCAGCAGACTGAGCATGGCCATGCAGAAACCGTGTGTGTCTGGAGCACTTTGGTTTCAGTGGGACTTTTTCATTACAGAAGAGGCTAAAAGTGCAAATGGTGCAGTCTGGAGCTGCATTGGCTCTTGTAAAGAGTCTCCATGGAAACATCCTCCAGGGAGGTGGAATGAGCCTCTCTTGGCCTTCTCCTTCTTCTTCAGTCCATTTGTTGACTGCTTGGTGTGTACAAGAAGTCTCCAGGAGGTACATTGCTACAGCAGGCAAATGTCCTTAAGGAAGACAAATGATTCTTGCAGTAGACACTTGACAAACAGAGCTTTACTACAGTTCACCTTGAGCTGTATGTAAGGGATCACTGAGTGTTCCTTGGAAATAAAAGTGTAGGCAGCAGGATGATCAAGTAATATAGGGTGAAAAGACAGATTATAGGGTGCCTCACACAGCTTTTATGTCACCTGGATTTCAGTATTCCTGGTCATTCTTTCGAGATTTCTCTTATAAACATATTTGCTGTTTAGATAATTAAAATCATGAGCTGGCAAGCATGTCATATAATACAAAAAAGCCCTCAGATATGCAGTAGGATCTCTTGCACCTGTGTTTCAGTAATGGTGTAGTTTTGTGACTTCATGTTAGAATTTTCCATGTCTGCTGGCAGTACTGTTCTTAATCACACTGTTAAACAAGTATGAGTTTAGAGACAGCCTGGAAGAGAGGAATATATGAAACAATTCTTTCCACAAGTTTTTTTGGGTATCTATTCGGTTATGTCTGTGAGGTTTGAGGTTAGGGGCAGAATAAACACAAAATGCCATATATTATGTTTTTAAAATCTTTCTTTGCTTTATGCCACTACTTGTCTTATCAAAATCTGATTCAGATTCTGAGTTGCATAAATTCTAAGCAATCTGTAGCAGGACTTATGTCTTAGACTGTTAACAAACAACCAATTTTCACTCTGCCCTGTGTCTGGTTACTCAAGGTCAAGACATCCAAAAAGGCCTCATTTTTACATGGTGAATGGGCAGGATTTTCTGACACTGGTATCTGTAAGGTATCTTTGTACCACTGGGGGTATGTTTTGAATGCTGAAAAGACCTATATGTTTAATTTTTTTTATATGCTCAGTACAATTTGAAGATAATTCAAGAGGAGAATGCAGATTGGCATTTTTATTTAGGACAGATAAGCAGCATTAGTTTTTCTGCTTTGAAAAAATAATACTGTTATTTGGTTAAAAAAACACCAGTGGTTTTCATATACTAGAAATATTTCTGTCAGCCATTCATCTAGCACGTGTTATTCTCTTCCCAGATCTTTTCCCTGTTGTGTCCTTATTGCAGCAATCATCAAAACCATTTGAAGAGTTTAATTTAGACTGAAATGATTCTCCGTAGAATAAACAGAATATCTCACCTGTGAAGGATGATTACATTTTCTAAATTTGTTTAAAAAGGAAGGACCTTCATAATTCACAAATGTTCTACTTGCAGTTTTTATGGTAGAGAAGTCTTGCATACTTTAAGTCTGAAAATAAAGCACTTCTGTATTTGACTACTATCAGCAATTTTATCTCTCATTTTATTGGCACTGAAAGAGTAAGGATCAATGTTTTGATTTGAGACATCACCTGGCTTGATATTATTGGTCTTTTACTGTGAAAATACTTATTTTCCTGCTTATTTGAGTACTGGTGATGTGATGTGCTGCGTAAATTAAGGATGTTTCAGATGTCTTTCAAATTAGGCTTTAAAAGGCAGTTGTGATCCAGCTTTAGGTACCACTAGACAAAACCAGAGGTGCCTTATGAAGGTATTAGCTTGGAGTTCTGGTGCATCTTCCACATGGGTGGGTACCTCTCATCTGTTTACATAAGGGGTGAGGTGACTGACTTGCTCTCCAGGCTTGGTTTGGTGAGCAATTCTTTCAGGCACCTCACTGGCACAAGTCATAGTTGAATGCATTTGAGGATGGAAAGCCAAATTCTTCACCTGCACATAATTCCGACTCTTCCCAGCAGCAGCGCTGGTACAGATTTGCTTTGCAAATAAGAGTAGGCCTGGCAGGAACTGTACAAATGAATTTCCATGGCATTCCTGGCAAGAACAGAACCAGAGGATGGACTGTGGTGTGTCTCAATGTCTCCTGCAGCCTACGCAGAAGCTCTATGGCTTTGCTAGCTACCAAAGCTGCAGGTCCTCAGCAGTGGCCTCTCATCAGGTCTGTGGCCCTACCAGCCCTGCTACTCTGCCAGACCATCCCCAACGTGTAGCATACACAAATAGCTAATCCATTTATGCAGCAGCATCTGGCTAGTCCAGATTTCCAGTAAGAACAGGGTCTTTCAATAAGATTTCGATCTCTCCGATTTGTTAAGTACCCTTTGCTCTCTCCTCCATAATTAAACAGATATTTAGATACTGTATTCCATATATCTGCATCTGTGAAAAGATATATAGAATAGATTTTTATCTCTGCCTGAATGTGTGAATTTCCATTCATTTTTTACAGGATGAAAACTTTTGCTGTGGACCTAAAGCAGGCCAAATTTACTACTATACATTGTTATTTCTTAGGCTTATTACATAACTCAGGTTTTTTTAGTGTCAGTTATGTTTTCTTTTCTCTAAGAGGTTACATTTTTCTCTCTTTAAAACTATGTTAAAATTGCTTGAATTTGTTTGATAGTGGTTTATTGTTCCTTATACCTATTACCTAGCTTACAAGTTCAAGGAATTTGTTCAGTATATTTCCAGCAGCTCACAAGCTATGAAATGCCAACATTTTCAATGCAAAAGCAGCTGTGTGTGCTTTTGTTTTTAGAGTTGAACTTGAGACTCTGTTGAACCAGTTTTTGGCACCATCTTTAGAAAAATCAGGGTCATCTCAAGATGGAATCTTACAAAATTAGTAACTACTTTAAGAGCAGATTCATTTTAAGTACCCTTAAATAGCTGCTGCAGTTTGGTTAAGTTATGTATAATTTGATTTCAGCTTTCTATTCCTTGAAAGACTTGGATATCTTTTCCTTTTGCATATTCAGGATTCCCCATGTCCCTGTTTCTCTACATTGTCTTCCACTGTTTCACAGGAACAGACTTCTGTTCATCCTGTCATATTTGTTCTGTATTAGAAACAGTATCTCAAAGCCAAAGGGGAATTTTGAATGCAGTAGTCTGGCCAAAAACATATCAGTATGGCAGGATTTCTGTTAATAAGAAGGAGGGGTTGGAAAAAAGAAAGAGACAATCCCCCTTTTAACACTCCCACCCTCTCCCAAATTTATAGATTCCCGTAGGATTTTAAAAGCTGAAGAAAGGTAAACAGTCATGTTCTCATTTTTCTTGAATACCTCTCAATTCAGAAGTATTCTGTGTGCATCTGGCTAGCTGTGAATGTAAATATATGTGTATAAACATGTTTTATAATTTGAAGTTATACTGTCTGTTAACTAAAATAATAGCCCCAAAAGCAGTTGGCCTGTCATAGATGATATAGCTCAGCTTTTATATCTGCTGTTCATCAAAAGAACCAATGAAAATTTCATTCTAACTGACAGCCAAGTAGCTAGAAAAATAAAGTAAAGACTGCTGATGCCAGAGTATGAGCAACACAATAATTTGCTAAGACTAATATGCCTGGCTGTAACCTGATCATATATGGATCAATTGATGATATTTTAAATTAATTTGTCGTGTAACTGGCTTGCAGTTCTAAATTCCAGGAAAATATCACCACTGAGTTCAGTGAAAAATAGCATTGTTTTTTCAATACAGACGTTTTTCAGCCAGACAATGATGAAAGTGCTTGCTAATAAGTACACAGGATGTGGAGAAACACATATTAGAATAGCATAAATATATTTTTTTACTGGCAGACTTCTGCTATTTTTTTTTTGTTTTTTATGGTTTAGAAAAGGAGTTATTTTGTCCCACATAATTTTGTATTATAATTAATTATTAGACAAGGAGGAACTCAAAATGATTTCAGAATTAAACAGTATGGAATAATTTTTGACCAGACCCTGAAAAAAATGATCTTTGCAGGTTATACTGTTAAGGATTTATTTCCTTATCCTTCCTTCCTTTTTGCCTCTGTGCTCCTTCCCTGCTCCTTGCCATTAAATGGCAGGATTGTTTTAATTGTTTCAAGGAGAGGGGATTGTGGACGCTGCTGGAGTGTCAGCTTCTCTACCTAAGCCTTGCTGGCTTACTGAGCTTTTCCAGTTCATTGGTGCAAGTGCAAGCATGGAATGGTTCATATACAGCTCTAATTCCAACTTACTTGGCAGTTATTTCTTGAATGGCTCAATTTTACATGTGATTAGTTTTTAATTCTTAAATCATGACATAAACTGTGTGTATTATATTACTATCAAAGTATGTTAATACACAGGGGCTGATTAACTGGAAGTGCAAGTCCTGTTTTCCCTGGTACATCAGTGTGCAGCCACTGTGGCTTCTGTGGGGACTCCTGGTTTGCAGCTGAAGGCAGAATTCATCCTGAAGGAAAAAAAAAAGCAAAAAAAGTGATGCAGATTTTTAGGATGTGACAAGAATAACATTACAAGATAGATAACTATAGCAAGGCATAACAAGAAAACTGTGTTTCTGTGAAAAGCAGACTGCAGTTATTTCTGGTCTGATCCTGGTTTCTGATTCACAGTTTTGAAGGCCAAAACATATAGAAATGAATATATTTGTGCATGGGAAGGACTTGGGAAATCTCTGCTGGTCTTGTTCCTGTTTGGGTAGGCAAGAATAGGGCCAGATGAAATATCTTGCTCTGTTTATATCCACCAGTTTCTCAGTTGCATTAGAACATAATTGTAGGAACAACCATGTGCGGGGCTCATGATGAGCTCATCTGCTTAGCAAAAAATGTCCATTTCTTTAAAGCTGGCAACTCAGTCTTGATATGTTCAAGGAAATTAGGTCTACTACTATCTCATGTCATTGCTTGTACAGAATTTGCATCAAAAATATACCAGAATATGTCACTTTTATGAATGGTAAACTGCTAGTTTTATTAGAATAGGTGAAGTAAGGACCCCTTGTATGTGTATATATATATTTTATTTTATTTTTAAAGTGAGATGGAGATATTAGGTTGTCTCTTTTTTAATGTAGACTATATTTAATTACTGTGTAGCCAAGCAAATGAGGCTCCACTGAGAAGTAATGAAACTGAAGTAACACATTAGTGAATCTGCTCTGTTGGGCTTGGCCTTTTCTAGATGCTGTGAAATTTAAACCAAAATATTAATTCCACTGCCCTAAAAGCACCAGCATCTTTCCCCTCCAAAGCTTTTCTGATGTTGTAGCAGTTGCTCAAGATTCTAAGGTGTAAGTTGAATGATTTCTCTCTTAACTGTTATGCATTTTGATAGGATCGACCCCTTTGGGTTTGGTGTTTTATCACCACATTGTGGTTGTTACACGTCACTGTGATGAAATAGTTGAAATAACAGGGGCACCCCATAATGCTTTTGTAAGGTGGCAGTAATCTGATTAGTCTTCACAAAGTAAATACTTTTGATCTTTTCACATGTTGGTAGAGACTTAAGAAAGTCATGCTGGCACTCAAAAAATACGGGCCTATGACATGATGGCAATTTGCTACTTGCTACAGTATTGTTGGCTGTGACAAAATTAAAGGGGGAAAAAAAAGCTGTGGGAAATAAATAAGCTGTATTTGTTTTTTTAAATCTCTGATGTTAGGAAATCTGCTCCAAGATCCTGTATAAAAATAAGGATGTAATGTGCAGTTTGTTTTTGCCAAGAGGGAGATATAGACTCTTTGGAGTGTCACCCAATGAGGATGACACTCTGTGTAGTCAAATGTTTATTTACTTGCTCATATATTACATGTTGCCTGTCTGATGGCTTGTATAATAAGGATGAATGTGATTGTGATGCCTCAGAATGCCATGTGCACTCATAGATTTCTTCACCAAATTGACTGTTTCTAATTTCTCACTTCCATTAGTTCCACACCTTATACCCTTCTGCAGATATATTTTTGCATGATTACATATTTTATACATCCCTTTTTTGCATTTTGCTTTTATAGTTTCATTAGATTTCTTTCTTCAAAATGTTGTTTAGTTGGGGGACTATCCTCTCAATGTTACTTGCAATAATAGCTTCTTTAATTTGCATCCAAATTTCTTATGTAATTTTCTTACTACTTTTTTTTCATAAATTCTTGTTCAGTTCTCTGTCTATACAATTATTCAGTCTCTTACCCTTTTACCTGTCAATTATCCATCTTTTATCTGTCATTTCTATTTATTTAGCAGTCCAATTTATATATGTATGAAAATTTTGGTGGGTGCAAATCCTCGTTCTGGTATGACCATTGGATTTGAAATCCTGTGTTTTCTGGTATATATATTTTTGTGGTTTCCATGCCATATGCAGTGCAACACTTATTTGTTTGCTCTGAAACTCGTAGTTGTCTTTTGGGATGTTTTTCTATGCTGCACTATTTAAAAAAATATATATTTGTTTGTTGTTTTTTTCAAATATTCTCACTAATGGGGGAGCAGTTTACCCATTTTGATGCCAACCAGGTTAATAATTTGTATATTCAATAAACAGAAGCCTTTGAGAGAAGTATTTCTTTCCACCAGGGATAGTAGATAAAGTAAATTGCTTAGAGCATATGTTCCAATAGGTTTGCATCATTTTGCTTGCTTATGGGATGTTTGTATGTGAGGGATGCTAAATGTAGGCCTATCTTCAGAATTCCTACAAGTAACTGAAATGTTTAGATTTGAGAATCACTTCCACTGAGTTCTCTGATTTTTTTTCATGCTGTTGCTACTGTCTGGAGAAAGCTGAGGATAACATCATTACTTGCATAGAAATTTTCAACTTCTGATACAATTTTTTCTGGCAGAGATGACTAAAAGAAGTGAATTAAAGGCAATCTGCAAAATTATTAATGCTTTTGGAAATGAGTTCCTTGTTCTCATCATGTTTTCGTTTTTGTAGAAAATCTTGGAAACTAAGAGCCGAAAAAGAAGTCTAGTATCATTCAAGATTAGTCCATATTCCCTACTTCTCCTGGTATTTTTCGGGCTTTCCTACATTTAGAGCTGTGCTCATATTATTGCCGTGTGTGCAGACACTGAAAAAGTGGTGGGAGAGTCTATGATGAAATATTCTTGATGTTGTTCTTCAGAGTATTACTGTGAAATGCCTTTGGTTCCTTTTACTTCTAATAATTTGATTTCTGGTGGATCATTAGTTTGATTTCAGAGTCAGACATCTTCAAAGAAAGTGATTTCCAAACTGGAGGCAGTTCACTTTACCCCTAATAGCCTAGATAATGCTTTGAATAACCAACACAGAGAGGAAACACAGAGGAAGGGATTTGGTAAGAGATTTCTTGTGTGTGAAGGTGAGGACATCAGCCAGAGGTGAGGACATTCTCTCTCTCTCTACCCTGGTAGAACTTCCTAGGATAGAAGTCAGACACTGGTGTGTTGAAATTTCCTTTTGAGGCCGTGCTTTGGCAAGACGCTGCCTTGTTGCTTATAAAATGACTAAAGTGTCTACCAAATGCAAGTGCCAAGTCAAAATATGTTCTGTATTTTGGTAATTGTGCAGAAAGAGCACCAGATGGTTCTGATGATGAAGCGCTTTGGGTGGGATCATCAAGTTTTAATGGATGGCAAACTCCAAAAGCTTAATTATCAACCTCTCTAGCAGCACACTTTTTATTGGAGTGGACAAGTTATTTTCAGACACGGAAAAGAATATATTTCTTTGCATGTAGCTGAATAAAACCCACTTAGCTTCTCTCTAGGAGTATCTGAAGCTCAGAATACTTGGGCCTAATAGAGAGGGTGCCAAGTTATGTTTCCAAAGTGGAAAAACTATATTATGAATAATACTGTTTTTGTTTGAATAGCTTGATATTTTCCCAGCATACCCAGTGTTCATGGTGTGCTGCTAATGTGTAACTCTCCTACAACATGAATATATTCTACATTTTGAGTTCAGGTGTATAGCAGTGGTTTATTTTCCACATCTAGTCTGAAATGGCTCAAGAGTGGTCTGTTCTTTTAGAAAATTTTCCTATTGGAGGAATTTGGACAGGCCACATTTAGAGCAAAGAAACTAAAAGATTAAATAGCAGATCACATAGCACGCTTTTTAACTCCTGCAATGTTGCTTGATTTCATAAAGTGAGTCCATTCAAGCTGGAAGTGTTGATTGATTTGTTTCTGTAGTGTTAAAATTTGGCTTTTAATTTTAATACCTTCCAGTCAAGGCTGGTTAACAGCATAGCAGTAACTTGTGTGCTGTAATCACAGCGGGCTTTGTATGTATTTGAATGAAATGTTCTGCCTGTGACTTCTTTTACTTTCTGCATTTGGGCATGTTTGCTAAACCCTAGTGATGGTAGCATTTCCTTCCAGTCTTTACACAGGAAAAGTTTTTTACCCTTGCCTGAAACTCTGGCTGTTATTGTCACTGAAATAATGACAAGTTTCACCGTGGACTGCAGTGTGAGTGCAGGGTCAGCTTGTTGAAATACACCTTGGGTGAGGCATGTTGGAGCTAATGAGGCCCAATGCAGCCATCACTCACACCATGCAAGAACTTTGGCTTCTGTAGGATAGGACTGGATCTTTGAAATGCTGTGAAATTTCAATTCACTAAAATGTGAGAATCCTGCAGCTGATGTTGCCACGTAACAGCAAGTAAAACCAGAAGGGCCTAACTGGTTATGCTTTCAGACCATCTTATTTTGTCTGCAGGAGTCAGGTTTTAAAAATTGTTGGGACTTGCTGCAGAGCACAGCTGCTTCTCCATGTAGGGAGAGATATCAAGAAGAGTATCATATATGATTGATGGGAGGCTCTCTTGTTGGCATTGAGCCACCTTGCAATTTTTTTTATATAATTATCTGTTAATTTTTGTACATGCACTTAAGCAACTTGTGATGAGTTCATCTCAGAATCAGAGTCAGCGTAGTTACACAGAGGATTCATCTGACTTATGAGAGTAATTTTTTTAAACTTAAAACTTAAAAAATGTTTTAATAGTATTTTTACTGAGTTTTCAGAGTTGTATGTGGCTTAGACTGGGATTCTGCTCTTTCTGACCTCAATAGATAGAATCTTTTTCTCTCATTTTCAAGGAGGTGACTTGTTATTTCACCCAGTATTGGGCACCAGTATTAGAAATGTGTGCTCCTAGATCTTCAAATTATGGCTTGAAAGTTCCACAAACTTTGTGTTGGCACTCTGTGCAGAGGAAAATGTCATCCAGCTCTAATATTTTCAAATATTTATTTTCTTGTAAGGTACTTTAAAATTTCTTTAGGAAGTGTTATATAGGTACAAAATATATTCTTGTGGTGATTAACAATAGTAATTTCTGACTTTGCCAGGTTCAATTATAATTCAGTCGAGTTTTAGAAATTTCTAAGAGGTTCATCACCTCTTTGGAATGACAGAATAAAGGGCAAAATCCTAGATCCATTAAAATCTTCATTGTTCAGTGATAAAACAAGAGGGTTTTAACCCTGTGTCCCCAAAATAGCCACGCTTCCCTGTGAACACAGAGGAATCCCTGGGGTTTGCTATATTCCTTTGAGGGGCCATATTTATGCACCCTGAATAGTGTGTCTGCTGATATTTTGTAAATTCCTGTGCTCTGAGAACGTTAGATTTCAGTCCCTCTGTGACAATTTACACAGCAATGAGAACAAAGGGATCTTGGGCAGGGCCGTGACCTGCAGCATCACCCTGGCAGCCTTAGCTGGGAAGAAAGAGGATTAAGTTATTTGGAATCAAGGAGCAGTTGGCAATAAAATAACTGAGAGTGTAAACGTGACCATTGGAACTACAACTAGCATTTTATAGTTTCTTAAATGAAGAAAAAGGGGGACTAGGAAGAGAAGAATAAGATTTAAAAGTCAGAGAGATCTTCTAACAACATGATCTTCGTTCTTGAAAGCGGAATTTCAACATTTTCTCTTTTCCTGATTTCCCAGAAATTTTTCTTATAAGTTTGCTTATACATCAGTAGTTAACTTTGCACTGCATTCCAAACGGTTCAAATGCCAGGAAAAGAGGGCAGGGTCACCTGGAAAAAGGGAAATTTCTGGCTCAAAGAAGCAAAGTGTGTTGACTTAAAGTAAAATAGAAGAATTGGAAAATTTTACAGTAATAATAAAGAACAAAAAAGATGGCAACCTACATACTTTATGGCTGCCAGAGAATAGTTATAACTTGTGCTCTAATGATTTCTGATGGATGTGGCTGTAATGGTCACTCTGGTGTTTGTGAAAAAGAAAATGGGTAAGACAGGACCCTGAAATTCAACAGCAGGACCTGCTTCATGTAGCTCAGGACAGAAACACATTTGAAGCACTTCCTATAGGACTTTCTTTTTAGAGAAATTGAAGTTATTCTCTGTATATTTTTCTTTTCTTCCTTCCTTCCTTTCTTTTGTTTAGTTAAAGCAGTGATAAGATCTTGTAATGAGACATGTCAGGCTGATGAGTTAATTTGGTGAAACTTTTAGGTCTGCCAATTTCTTGAGTGCAAATTTTTTTTAAATGTTCGCTTTTTTTTTTTTTTTAAATAAGATCAGTATTTCACTTACATTTTTGAAATATCACATGCAAAGCACCTAGTAACCACCCCTCTAGCCATCAGCTTTTCATTGCTGCCTGTCAGTATCTTGCTGAGGGCAGGTGCAGATAGCCTGGGGCTCTGAGATGTCAAGCAATGCTGTTAAATGCCTGGAGATATGGTTTTATATGGCTGTCTAAAGAGGCTATGACTATCTAAATCATTTTCAGCACATGAGAAACTGAACCCTTCCCCCAAACTTGCCTTTAAATTTGTGGCTTGGGACATTCTGTCCTAAAGTGCAGGGTAACTCCGAGTTTACTAAAATGTGATTCCTATAAACAGTACAAAACCTAGGCTGTGAACAAAAAACTGATCTTCTTGGACTGATAGAAAGTACTGCTTTAGCCTTTTAACCTGTTTGACTTTAATAACCAAGCCTGTGTTTAAAATAAATGGGAATAAGGGGTTCATTGTATCAGTCTTTTGATGGGCAGAGTTGCCTGCAAGAATTTCTATCTGTGATGAACATATTTCAGGTCTGGTTTCAAAATATCTTGCAGAGGTGAATGCTGCAGAAAAAAATAGGAAATCCAAATCTTTAGATCATAGGCAACAAATATTTGTCAAAATCTGAATTCAGATTTTGACAGAGATGTCATAGGTGAAAAATCCAAGGCTACAACTGCTAGAGTTTCCAAAGGGTGAATAGCTTTACCATTGAAAGAAAATTTTGGTTTCAAGGTGTACTCTTTCCTTAATTAACACATTTTTTCCTTGCTTTTTTAACTAATGAAGTAGTCATGCTTTGGGAGACACTGAAAGGAGGCCAAAAGGTTTTTATTTTGAGGGCTTGAAGAAATAATGTGGTTCATATTTTTTTCATGTGATTAATTTGTCCATCAGGTGAGATTTAATTATCTTCAGGACTGATAATTGTAGACAATCACAAATAGAAGGGTCCTTTGGGCAGAATACAAAGCAATATCCTTGCTGGGACACTCTGCCACATACTTGGGAACAGTTTCCCCACAGAGCGTGCACATGTAAGGTGGGATCTTAACTGAATGGATCCTGGAAGTAAGGAATTTTATTGACTTATTTTTCTAAAGTGAAATGAAAATTAGAGCACCTGGACCTCCTTTTCTCTGATTATAGTGTCAGGATAAATGAGTTTCAAAAATGGGAGCTGAGAGGGGAAGTTAGTGTATGACTAACTAAAAAAAAGGATTTTAGCTATAATTATTATGTTTCAGGGTTTCAGGGAAAGAAAACTCCGAGATATGTAGTAAGGAGGTTTTGTCCCTCAGGGAATCCAGGGAAGTAGACCTGAAGGCAGACATTCTTAAGGCCTTCTAATTGATTTTTATGTCCTACTTAACTAGCTTTGAAAAATCTCAGCTTCAGTTCTCTCCAATAGAGAACCCCAATATTTTGTCTGGATTATTATTAATTTCAATGGGAACAAATGGCACAATTATATTGTAATATTAAGAAATAGGTGTGTCAGAAAAATTATTAGTTTGTGTGCAGCTGACTTATCTCCTTTTTCCTTTCCCCTTTTTCGATTCTTTTTTGTTTTCCTCTTTTATCTTTTTTTTTTTAATTTAATTGAAACCAGCAATCTCTATTTTTTTTGTTGTTTAAATACACCACATTTAGGGCAGGTTGAATCTCCAATTGTCAGGGAACCATCAAATCCACATGCTAGATGAGATAATTATGCTGGAATTTAAAATATGGTGATGTGTTTCCATGCACTACTTTTATTGTTGATATCTCTAAAATATCAGCTAAACATTTCAGCTATCTTACTGTTTTTAACTCTTGGAAATAGTGGTAAAATGGTAAAATTGAGCTTTCAGAATTACCACTCCCCCCCCCCCCCCCTTTTTGAAACTGAACTATATATTTTTTT
>VZRX01024101.1:93490-133035 GCA_013398075.1 Notiomystis cincta | reverse complement strand
ATTGTCTTTTTTTTTTTTTTTTGAGCAGAGAACTGTGCAAGGTAAAATGAGTCCAGGCAGTGAAAAAAAAGGTATTTACTTCCATGTAAACTCTAGATACCTCATACTTGAATTGTCACTGTGAATAACTGTTTCAGGTCAGCTGGACTGTTTACAGCATTTTCCTCCCACTCTGCTGGTGTTGGTAGACTATGGGTATTACTGAACCCTTCCTTGATGGCACTATTTTGGTAAATCTACTGAGGGAGAGTGGTTGAAGGAAAAGCTGGTTTTGTACAGTCTGCTAAATGCAACAGATACCTCAGCTCTGATTTTGAATAGACTGGGCTCTTTGGGGCTGGGGTTTTCCCCCCACCCTGACCAGCTCCATGATAGATAAACCTGCAGTGACTCAGAGTTCTGAGGTGCTATCTGAGCAACAATCCTTCATTTGCTTGGGATCACTGGGTACAGTTAGCCCTCTTCTGCCTTCTTCCTCACTTGCACTGCTGCTGTAAGAATTAGGGCTTCATGTACATATTGTTCTGCAGGATTTTTTTTAGCAAACTGAACTTTTCCCCTGGTAGATTACCAGAGTGCTAAAGCTAAGTTTAAATTTTGGTATGTTTAACCTTTCCCCCTAATTGCTTGCCCAGAATAAAGGTTTGGTGCTTTGTTCCTAAATTCTCAACATGAGGTGGTATGCATTAAAGTGTATTTATACTTTCAGATTAATTAACTGTGACCTTATGAACCACTGTCCTTGTTTAATTGGTGGCTCCAAAGAACACTAATGGCATAAATCAGCTGATAATGAGATTCAGACTTGCTTTTAAAATATATAATAACAACACTGCATTGATAGAGCAAATGAGATTTGTTGACTCTCTGTTGGTATTACAGGAGAGAAGACACAATTAAATGTGTACTTTCAGGATGGGGGAGGGCTTGGTTGGAATGAATAATATGCACTTCAGGGTGGGTGTATGAAATAAGGAGGATATTCTGCATCAAGATAAGTTTGGTATTCTCTCCTTGTCTCTAGGCACTGTGCAGTACTGGCTGGTGCACTTTAGGATACAGAAATGTTGTGGGAAGGTGTTTCTTAAAGATTACTGGGGGCTAACAAAAATGACAATTTCATCTTTAAATATAGTTACATGTTTTTAAACTGAGCTTACACCCACTGTTTTATGAACTGCAAATTAATCAGATAGCTCCTAGAGAACAAAAAGGTTTTGACCTAAACTAGTTGCCCAGGCTCCATTACTATTTTCAGTTTAATGTTACCCATATCCATCCTCACATTTTGGAAAGAAAACAAGGGCTGTGCAACAAAGTTTCTTTGTTTTCCTAAGAACTAAAATTGTGCTGTATGTAGACCAAACAATAAAAATAAACTACTGAACTACCTTCTAATGCATGGGGGTTCTGGAGAGAGGAAACCATGGATATTTAGAGGCATAAAGTGAGTCATTGTGCTAGTTAAAGAATTTTATAAGGCGAGCTCTGTGGGTTTGAGTTGCATCTGTTACCTTTCCAACTAGAACTGAGGGGTATGCAGGAAAAAGAATGTTGGATTTAATCATGCCTTATAGTGACTGCATTGTACTTAGGCTAAGCTTCTAACTGGGATCTAGACCATAAGAGAACAAAATCGTTAGTCTTTCTGCTTTGTATAAATTTTGCCTTAGATGGGTTCCAATTAAATGACCTAAACAATAATTTTACACCAGGTAAGCTGCAAAATGCTGTTAACAAACTACTTAAATAAAAAAGAAAAAGTAATAAATGTTCTGTAACACTTGAGAACATAAACCCAGCAAAATCTCCAAGCCAGAAACCCCCTCACAGCTATTTTCCTTATTAAAAGATAACCATGCTTGCATTTATGACAGTTCTTAGAAGCCATAATGGACTGGGTTGCTATGGTGTGAGATGCAGAACAATGAAATAATTGTTTCTCTTGGTATTGGCTTCCTGGAAACAAATTCTGTGTAAATTACTTGGCTGAAAGCGTGACAACAGTCTTGTGTTCTGTTTTATTCAGTTCATGGTTAAAAATCACCACTATTTTATAATAATATAAAAGTAACACTTATCAGTTCTGGGCTTTCTTTTGTTTCAACTTTTTTTTCCTTTTATATTTTTAGGTCAGTTTCATGAATTCAAAAGCAACTTACCAGTGATTTCTGGGAGCTGGGGCTGATTTTCTTGTGTATTTGTAAGTATTTGTTATTTTCCCTGTTATGTGCATCTTTCTAATACTCCTTTGACATGGGGAATGGAAGCAATTTTAAAATGTCACTGTTGTATCGCAGTTTCAGCGTGTTCATTTAGCAAGAATTTGACCTCACTAATTTTAAACTTTTGGTAGGTTTTTTGCTACCAACTTATGCTTCTGCTATTCAGAGGAGCTACAGATACTGAATTAACAGTAGACACTACTGTTAGTTCAAGCTTTATTTTGGTTTTTGTAACAATAACAATAATGAGAGGACAGCTTACAGTAACCCACCAGTGGTGGTGCTTGCTAAAAACACCACTGCATCTTGTTCACTGCAATGAAAATCATTTCTAGAAAACAACTGGGGCTATGACTCAAGACAGACAGGACTTTTAGGGGAAATGCTGTATGGTGTTATTGAGGAAACACTAGGATGACCAGCATGTGCTGAACTAGGAACACATTTTTATAATCCCTTGGAAAAAGCTGAATGTTAACGTTTTCAGCAAAACCGAGGTCATTTAGGCCACAGCTCAAGAACATGTTTCAGAGTATGCCCAAGTTCAAATACATCAAATGGGATACACCTAAACAGAAATGCTTTGAGAAGGGGAAAGCCAGAGGAGAGGACCTGGGAGGAAGACAGTTATTCATTCAACAAATAGACAGCTTTCAGAATTGCTGTTTTGGATAGTCCTCAGCTTTAGCCAAGTATAATAAAGAAAATGTAATGGGCCTTCGACTTGGCATGATATAAATTATTGCAATACCTCGTGTATGATGTAGTATAAATGAAACCAATCTATGCAGCTTGTTCTCTTAAGTCACAAATACAGTTTATAAATAAATATTTATCCAATCATTTGTGGAAAAAGATGTTCACAAAACTGCATTCATCAGGGAAAAAATATGGCTGGTTCTCCTCTCAATATGGAAATGTGTTCAATTTATACTAACCCTTCCTCTTTACAAATGTTCGCTTTCACATATGGTTTTGCTATTCTATTTGCACTTTCCTTCATTTACAGGTCAGCATTTTTTTAATGAGCATTGTCAGTCAGAGAAAAAGAAAATATTATCAAATAAGATAAATAGTTTAAAACCAAGTATTACCACTGAAAAACAGTTCCAAGAAGGCAATATAAAGTGATTACTGAATTGAGAGTGAGGAATTTATTATATTCTTTCTGGCTTTGCTACTATTTTTATTTTTTTTTTTAAGCAATCAGGTTTTTTTCTTCATTTTTCTCTTTTACAAATGGAAATAGTAATATATGAGTCTGTACAAAGAGAAGCTCTCTACCTCAATATAGAGCACACTTTCCAAGGAATGCAATGGAGTAAGTCAATGGTAGTTTCATGGTCAGCTTTCTGTGTACCAAGCTAATTGGGTGAGAAGTTGTAAGTATTGTTTAGTTCATGTTCATGTAGTATTACAAACATAAAAAGAGCTTTAGTAATTATATTGTGGACTGCTGGTCCAAGTCCTGCTCTTCTTGGCTGACATCAACAAAGAGCTGTGGCAAACAAAAGTGACATAAAAAAGTGCTTTGAAAGCAATTCTTGTATTTAGGTCAATCAAGTAAGTATTCAAACTTCCAGGAGAGGTGTGGACTGTTTTGATCACAGCACACTGGCTGTTCAGGGAAAGTTGTCAGTGCAGCTGAGACACCTGGTGTGGTTCAGCAGCCTGAGCAAAGGAGCTGAGCCAGTGGCTGTCACAGCCTGGCCCGTGACAGGTGTCCTCTGCAGCTCAGACCTCAGTCACAGTGACACAAATATCTGGGGAAGCCAACACTGTGCTCACTGTTCTTTTCTGCTTAAAGGACTCATTTTAGTGTTCAGCAGTATATATCCAGAAACATATGTGAAACTGAAGTTCACATAAACTGAAAATAAAATAAAATAAAATGTAGGAGGTACAATCGATGGATTCAGCCCTGTTTTTCCTCACATATAGAAGTATAGCTTCTACAGTAATATGGGTTTAGATCTTAAATAATCCCTATTGGACCTCTCCAAACTTACAAATATTCTGTACCTGAGTTAGGCAGACACAGACTCTTACTATGCAGTAACAGAGCTATGTACAATGTCATAAATAGACTAATAAAATAGGCTAAGGACAGGTTGTGGCCTGAGGTACCTTTCCATTTAAAGACTTGATTTCTGAAAATGCTTCTGCATTGTGAGCTGGCTGTGGAAGCTGATGGACTCAGGATCAGGGCCTGAGGCTGAACAAATAGGCCCTAAGCAAAGAAGAAGATGGGAGCTTTGGGGGTTGGTGTGGAAGACAGAAAAGTTTGCATGTGTAAGGAGTTTTGAGAAGATTCAGTCCTAAGCAATATTTAAAAAATGCTAATGAGAAATTTATACCTTTTTCATGTTATACCATAATATCTGGGCATGCTTTTATAGCATGTTTGTTTGATCTGTACTCCAAAGAGAAGGAGTGCAGATCAGTGCTAGGGAGATTGATCTCTGAAACTGTGCATGTTTTTATATGGGAATACAGCAAGATCAGCTAAATACTGCTATAGGTCTATACCAAAGCTATTTCAACCAGGGGCTATAATAACCTTTTCCTCAAATTTTTGAAAGTTTTGTCATAGATGTATTCTGCTGTAACATGTAATTACTTGGATCATCCAGTTCAGGCAACTTTGGGATTTTTTTTGTCATATTTGGCTAGTTTTGTTCAGGAGAAAACAGGATTGATGATTCATACAAAAGTAAATTTCATGGAAAATGTGACATTTGTGCTTTTGTTTTATGCCCACAGAGTAATTGTCCTAACTAAAGGTTACTTTTTTTCTCAAGAATGTGGTTTTAACGTGGTTTAATTTATTTAATTGTTCTTCTCAAGTAGGTTTGTCCAGCAGTAAACTGCACTAGTTATTTAAAGATATAAATGGCAAAATAAATGTCTTCTAATAACACAGCATTTAAACCCAATTTTGCTTGCACATCAGCAATTAGATACATCTTGTTACTAGCAGTACAGTTTCTGTGTAAACATTTTATTGTGACTTGGCTGCAAAGTGAAAACACTGACAGAGTGAGAAAAATAAAACCTGAAATGAGGGGTGTTAAAGCCCATGAAACTTCAGTGTCTTGAGCTCTACAGTGAAAAACCTGCATTGAAAACATGGTGAAAATATAATTGTACTAGGGAATCAAGTCAAATTTCTTTAAAAGCGAACAGAAGGAATTTTATTTTAAGGAGGTTTGAGAACAAACCAGAAACACTCAGGGAACACACATATAAACACATATTATGACACAACAAAAGTGACATTGTGGGTAGGTAAATTTTATCTTTTCAAACACTTACTGAAATCAACACATCAACAGAAGCATGTTTGCTTCAAACTCAGTAATTAATATTTTCCCTGATCTTATTTTTAAGGCAAAATTTATACCTCATTTTTGGTTTAATTTGGACTGTTTCTATTCACACCATGGGTCATCTGACCAAAGAGATTTGTGCTTTGTATTTATACCAGCTTATTTAAAAGAAAAAAATATGTAATTGTGAATATTTGTATGACAATGTCAAAGAAAGCACCACTTATTTGGAGCAAATGAAGATGTATGTCTTTGGTAATATGACCTTATGGGTTTAATTGATAACATGTGATGTTCTACCAAATTAGAGTTAATATATTCGGGAAATATATGGTCTATACTTCCTAGAAAAGCAATATACTGCACCCAAGTCTTAAAAAGTTGATTGCCATTTTTCTCTTCATAAGACAGGACTGTTAATCAGCATTTTGGGCAAGGAGATGTTTGCCAGCTTATCACATACCTCTTCCTATGGAGAGCTGAGTGTTTCAAAGTTCCTATTAAGAAAGCAAAGTGATGCCTGACTAGAGTCTGCTGCAACATCCATACCTTTTTGGCAAGTGTGTGCTGGAGGTATCAGAGGCCTTTATCCTCTGCTGCCTCCTTTCCTGCTGCTGTTGAGACTCGCTAATGTAAAATGATCTGGTTGAACCATCATTTAGCTACACCCTCAGCAGTTTGAAGCTCCATTTTCCTGGGTTTATTTTATAAATGGTGAATATAAAATCGATTTCTAGTGGAACTCAATCTTGCTGTTTTTATGTAAGGCTTGTAACACACAAATTTTCTTGTAAGAAACAAATTTCCAGTATATAACATGTGGTGTAAATAAATAAAAAGAGGACACCTGCCTTGAAGAGTTTTTTTTGTCTGAGAATAATTTCCTAAATATACATATTTTAGATGTTCTTTAGAGACAGTAAGTTGACTAGAAAGAAAATGGAAGAGGGAAAAACATTTCTTTACACTCAGCTAAAATCTGTTACCTAAACACATTTGCCAGTGAGGATCTGATAGATGCATAGTTGCATCCATCCAGAGCTTTATAGTTGGATCTGAAGAGAGGAAGGTGTGGGGAAAAGCCTCAAGGGGAGGGAAAGGTGGCTGGGCCACCCCTCTGCTAAGAACAGGACAGAACTCAAATACCAAAAGTTCCATCTGTTTTTCAGTCTCTGAAGTTCTCTCTCCCTAGCCTGTGCTTCCAGCTGGGATGTCTGATGGACTCCCCTGTGTGATTTTATCTAGAGCTCTGAGGTTGTGGGAGGTCACCTGGGAACTTCTAGTTCTAATGGAAGGAAAGTTCTGCTGCCTGATGCTGGCAAAGAAACCTGCTCCTATCTGAATTCCCATTTACCTTCTGACTACAGCAGACATTATTTTGGCTACTTCTCTATTGACTATGAAGGCTGTTTCTTGGTAATAAGTAAACAAGTAAATAGGTACATGAAATACTTGTTTTGTGAAAGCATTGTATTTGTTTTAGATGTTTTTTCTTATAATAAACAAATAGTGCACTTAAACTGCTTTCTTGGATATTTAGTGTGGCACAGAAATCTCCTTCAGCTCTTTATGAAGATGAAATGTATGGTAAAGGAGAAAACACACAAAATAACAGTTTTAATTCACATAAACCAAGGAGTTTCAGGCTATAGGACTCTTTAGCAGTTACTGGAATGAGGACACCGTTGTGGGCAAGAGCAGCATCCAACAGGCTCCTGGCACGTTGCACAAGGAGAGAGGGGCCACACATGTGGTCTTTGCCTACTTTCTGATGAGTTGAACCATTCAGTGAAGCTGCTGCTAGAAATGCCTTTTCTTCTCCAAAGGGTTGTCATGCTCTGTACCTAAGCGAGGCCTTCCTCGCTCTGCCGCCCTCCACCGCGAGCTGGGTGAGATCCGGGCAATGCGCATGATCCATCTGCTGTCTGAGAGCTCCTCTGCAAAAGTGCTAAGCAGTAACATGCAAATCCCCATCCAAACAACCCTCTATGCTGTGGAAGTGTGTGCAGTGCTTGGGAGAGGGAATGGGAAGTATCTCTGTTAAGAAGCACAATTAAGAATGTAGAGGAAAAGCGTTTTTACAAGTTCATACTGGACAGGTTTTCAACAAGGGATCGGCATTTGCAGAGCCCAGGTGCTTCTCAAAGAAATGGTTGTTCATCACAGCCCCAAAATTTCAGGTAATTTAATAACTACAATGCAGTATCTCAGGAAAGCTGTAAAGAGAATTTTCTTTAAGCCGTGCTGTGGATAATAAATTACATACAGTATTTCTCAGTTTACATAAATAAAACAAAGAATGTCTTATTCTACAGTATGGATGAACAATACCAACAGTTGATGTCAGCATTAACTTTTCAAATCATATTACTTAAAAGGGCCAGGGTTATAAAGTGTCCACAGACAGCTTCATTTTCTCTCTGTCTTCCTAATGCACATATACCAATGACTGTTTGATTCATTTATTGACATAAAACAGAATTGCTTAGAACTAACCACTCATTCATCATAATCACAGTTACAAGAGAGAGCAGGGTAAAAGGTTAACTGCTTGCTAGATGTATCAGGATCTTTGGTCTATACCAAAGCCTGACTCGATAGAAATCTGATAATGGTCTGCTGAAGGTAAAACATAAGTGTTAATAGCTAAATAAAAAAATTGATAAAGACTGTGCTGTAAAACACATTTCTAAAGTTAATTAAAAAGAGCTGATCAAAGTGAAGCCCACATTAAAAATGTTACTTTAAGATATTAAAGATAAGATAAAGTATAAAGCTCAGTTTTAAAATTAAGTGCATTTTAAAAAAAATTAATTTTCCATCACTTTTTTTTTAGTCTTGGCGATGCTTTCATTAATAATTAAAATACAAATAATGCGAAAATGTTAATTTTTTCACTTTTAGTAGTTTAAGTTCATGCACAGTGATGAGGAATTGATATTTTTGTGTGTCTATATTAACAAGACATTAAAAAAAATCAGCTTCTGCTCTTAATACACGAATGTGATAGATTCAGTAGTGTGCATCATAAAATATTCAAAGGCTACACTTAATTGTGTAAATATAATCCTGGCTCTGAAACTTGGTCTCAAATATGCTCCCTGCAGGATCCAAAAAGCCCCAGGGAGTAATTAATCCAATTCTCCAATGCTAAAACAAAGCAGGTTACGTGAGTTTTATCACTCACTTCAGCCTCTCCCAAGGAAACAGTTCACAAAGTGTAAAACTTCACTCAAAGTTCTTGTTTGTAGGAGCTGAAACACCAGGTCTTGCAGAAAGTCTAAAAGTCTTGTAGGACAGCAGAGTGAAGAGGAATGAGTAGTTAGCAAACTGGCTATGTATGTGGAATTCCTACTTTAGTTTATATTTTCTACTTCTTCTTTACTACTTTGGAATATATCACTTTTTAAAAAAAGAATTGGTCACTGATACAACACAACTAGAGTTAGATCTGCTGAACTGATCAGGGTAAAGCTCAGGAATCTGAAGCCAAGCTTAGTGAGGTGCAAGTGAAGTAAAAGTTTCCCCCCTCAACCCTCGTAATTGACCACCTAAAACCTGAGACTTGCTTCTATAGCAGGCACAAGAGATCAGAAATGTGGTAAACTTCAGAGGGTATGATATTAATTCTTGATTCTATTTCAGCAACACTTTAATGAACAACATATCAAGGAGCTCTTTGCCTTTTGGAGACAAGTAAAAATGTTCCTGTATGTCTTTAGGGCTTTGTTTTTACTCTTGACATTGTATTTCTTTGTTTCATCTTTACCAAGTGATTGTAGTTTGTGTAAAATCCAGCAGTGAAATTAAATAGCTGAAATTATTCTTTCTAAGATGCAAGTTCTTATTTGTCGACACAAGGTTTCAAGTCACTTTGCAGCTTCTTAACCAAATATTTTTAAAGTATGGTTAGAAAGTTTTAATTTTATTGGACATTTTCTCCTCCAAATCAGTATACTGACTTTAATATGAATTTCTGAAAAGCCATTTACCCTATATATTGAATCTCCTCCACACCCTGTATCCTCTAAAGAACAGTTATTAGAACTCCCTGATCTCACCTTGCTTGGGCAACTTTTTATCATTGCCAGGTGATTGGCCTCTTTAATTGATTATACATTAAGGCAGCATCCCACCCTAGCAAACAGTCCATATATTTCCTTACTGTGTTCACCAAAGCCTGACAGTATGTCTGTGTTGGTAAGAAGTGGGAATAGACTTGAAAGGAATCTTTTGCCCAAAGATTTGTTTGGTGCAAACTCTGGTATATTCACCCACCTCTGAAATATCAGACGTTGGTTGCTGTCCACTGCTAGATTTTTCTGATCCTTTCTGGGAATGTAATATGTTCTTAAATTTTTGGGTCTTGAAATGTGATAAAGAAACAAACAAGCTGCATTTCTGATCTTTAGCAGCCCCATTCCTAGACAATCCCATCTGGGATGTTACTATTACCATCATGTCTGCGTATAGTTTTTCTGTTAGTTAGTTGGTTTTTAATCTCTTGTTGGTGAAGATGTTTTTCTTTGGACATAACTGTAACTTTTAGAGGATGGTGAGGGAAGCATAACCATACACATCCAATTATCTGTTTTTTGCTGTATTCCTCTAAACAGCTGCAAGACCTGTATGCTCTTACTCCAGATTTTTGATTTGTACATTAGATAACACATATGCATCCTCCTCGCAGGTCAGCTTGAATGATTATATAATTATGGAAGAATAAAATATCTCTTCCTCTGATTTTTTTAACTGAATGTATGCATTCTGATTGCCACAGTTTGCATTATGGTTTTGTTACATATTGTGCAATATTGAACAGTAAGTTATAACAATAATCAGTGTTGTGTCCTATTTTAAACATTCAGGCAAAGATCAGGCATTCAAAGAGTTTTTTTTTAAAACCTCATAGATTCTTGTATTTTACCCCAGAAACATGCTAACCTAGCTTTTTTAATTTTTTTTTTCCTGCCTTCTCTTTTTAATTCTGGTGTTTTGTTTCTGTGTGTGAATAAACTCCTTCATTCCTCCAAAGCAGCCATCCCTTTGAGATGTCTGTTGTTCATGGGTTTTCCCTCACCCACCCACCTGCCATTAACTATTTGGTTGCCACTTGAAATACTTCATCATCGGGATTGAAACTCATTGTCCCATGGCCATTGTTGCTTAGCAGAACACCCATGCTTGCTTTCTACACAAACACACACACAAATTAATAACTGAGTGGAACTCCTCCTCCTCTGTGCTCCAGAAGGAGCTGCTCCAAAAAGAAGCCATTTATAGTATCAATAAGCTGCTTCTCCAAACCATGTACAGATGTGTTATTCAACCAGTTAATATTGGGGTAGTTAAAATCACCCATTATTATTTTTCTGGCAGATTTTGCCACTTCATTAATATCTTTCAACATACTGAGTTGCTTGGCTGTTCCTTCTTTTACATGGCTTATATCATATCATGCCATCACAGCATATTCTGTAGTTTCGAGTTAATTGCCCAATTAACAGTGGTATTCATGAAGTGCTAGGAAAATTCCACAACTAATGATTTGGACAATTTCAAAATAGGTTGGTATTTCATAGTTTAAAATGTCAAACATGCCAATAGCTGCAAGCTTAAGACTGTGCAGGCTTAGAACCCAGTAGCTCAAAAATCCTGTATCTCAAAAATCGTAATCCAGCCCTCAGAAACCCGTTTCCCAGACCCAAGTATTTCACTGCAGGGAAGTTCTACACTACATTAATTTCTTCCTAGACCAGTGAGGTGGAAGCATGAAATGGGGCCTCCATGAAAATATGGAATAAATACCTTCTGGCAGCAGTGAATGCACCCTTACCCCCAGCCTGGCCCCAGATGATGTTTATGGCAGCACTGGGGACACTGCTGCAATAATGGCTGTTTATATGCTTACCAGACTCAGGAAAATGCAGATATGAATGAATTGGAAGGTTGCAGGATTTGCTAGGGCACTTTGTACTTTTCTTTCTCGTTGCCTGGATTAGGTAGGGATATTAACAATGCATAGTTAGCTTTGATGGGTCATTGTTCCCAGATGCAACTGAGAGTTGCCAATAGACTCTCCAGGCAGTGATCTGAATTTTTTTGTTTTGTCTCACCAGCTGCCATGCAGAGATGCCAGGGGATACAGTGCCTCTCCTTTCTGCCTCTTCTCCGTACCTTCTGTGCCATTTGTGAGTTGTAGGACTGAGGTCATGCCGTGGAATTAGTTTACAGAATCTGGGGAAGGGCTGGGGCTGTAAAATAATTTCATTATCACCACTAAAGAAAGACAGTATTAATTTTCAGTCTTGAAATTCAGGGTCAGAGACATGGGTGTGATAAAGGAGACAAGCCACTGCCTCAAAGCTAAAGGATCACAGGCTCAGGGGGCATTTATAACATTTCACATAGAATCATAGGACAGCCTGAGTCAGAAGGGACCCACAAGGATAATCGAGTCCCACTCCTGGCCCTGCACAGGACAAATCACACCCACAAATATCACACCCTGTGCCTGAGAGCATTGTCCAAATGCTTCTTGAGCTGTGGCAGGCTTGGTGCTGTGACCACTGCCCTGGGGAGCTGTTCCAGTGCCCAAACACCCTCTGGGTGAGGAACCTTTTCCTGGTAGCAAACCTAAACTTCCCCTGACACTATTAGAGCATTTTGAATTTCCCTACTTATCCAATCTATTGAGACTGTATTGGTGATCTAATGCAAACTGCTCAGAGGTATATACATATGTGATTAAGGCCTTAATTCAGCAAGGTGCTTTAAATACTTTGAGGTACTTCCTTGCAACAGACAGGACTTTGCAGGAATTTAAAATCCTGTGAATACTGAGGTCTCTGCTGTGATTGTACTGATTATGTAAGTATGGCTGCTGGATAGCTCTTTTTAAAAATTAAATTACTGAAATACTGTGTTGTTTAGATCTTCCTTTTAGTCCTTCTTGAAGTTGTGGCAGATCCTTTAGGATGTTATAATTTACATTTTATAACAAAACTATAGTGAATTGTCTTGTCTCGTTTCTCTTGGCAACTCAGCAAACTATCATTAACATTTTTCATCAGTATTCTGTTTAGAGTTTTCTAAACTGAACAGTATAGTGGCAACAGCTCATTTTTAGATGCTGTTACAGTTCTTTCACATCTTTATAGTACTGTAGTAAAGCTGAATTTACTGGCTACCTTGAAAGCGGAGTAAGGCAGCATTAGAATCTACATAAAAGTGATTCAATACTCTTTAGAGAAAAGCCTTCTTAACATGAGATCAGATACAGTATGTGTTTTGGGGGTAGTTCTATCAGGATTGCCAATAAACTTGAACACTACCAACAACAGCTGCTTTTTGAAATATTGCTCTGCCCAGCCCAATGAAATTCAGGGATTTTTCTTTGCTTTGTAAGCACATGTGATCGACATTAGCATTCAGGGGAGCTGTACCTGCAAATGGAAGGGAGGCTATATCCTGGAGACTAATTTGGTGGCTTAACTTGGTAAGGATGGGAGGGATCAGCTTCCATGCACTTGTTCCTCCTTGAGAATTAGTGCCAGTCTCCAGTCCCTGGGGTGAGTACCATGCTCTGATACGTTTTTCCTAAACATTCTTCTTGGTGGCCATTGAGTTTCTTTCCAGTTTGTGTGCAGAGAGGGGATATTTGTTTTCATGGGCTAAGAAAATGCAAGCCCTTCAAGGTTATTCAGTGTTTGTGTCCAGGCAGATTGACCTGTGGTTATTGGTCTTGGTTTTATGGCTCTGAGCAGCTCATTTCATCTTTGTTTCCTTTATTAATCTTTAATAATATTAAATTTTTTAAAAAAGCTATAATCTTCGAAGGTGCCCAAAAGTCTGGTGCCCAAAAGAGGGATTAGCCACAAATGGGCATAACATTGCTTTAAATTATTACAGTTATAAATACAGTAGTAGGAGTAACAAGTGCTACTACTTGTATTGCCATTCAGTAGGGGCAATTTTAAACTATTGACATATTAATAACTAAAGATACTCACACCCCTAGGAAATATCTTACTGTTTTTTAAATGGTGCATGGTTCTCTATATTCTAGAGAAATTATACATGTTTCCTCCCTTTTTACCATTTGTCAATAAATATGTGCCAAAGGCTTATTTTAAGATTAAGCTTCAGTTGTAGAAACAACACCTTCAGTCAATCATCATTTTAGAGAATTTTACATCTATATAGCTATAGAAAAAAAAATTTGGTTTTTTTTTTGTGTAAGATATCTTCTTCCATTTCGCATATAGCATAATAGAGCATTTAATGTTCATCAAAGAATTGCTTTCACTACCTTGAATGCAGTAGTTTGATGTTATTTCTTTCAAAATGTGACAGGTTTTAAATTTTTTTAGGTCAGTTTCAGTAAGTTAATTACATTGGAGGCTTAATAAATTTTGGGAATATGTCCAATGAATGTCATCATCAAACAGAAAAATATTAAAAAGAAAATTAAGGTATCTTTTTAAAATGGTTGTCTCTGACTCAATTAAAGTTTTTGTTTTACTTTGAAGTAGGAAATATAAAATTAAGTGAACACTTAAATAAGTTCCTTCTGCTATTAATCAGTTGCACTAATTCTACAAACTAAAAAACAGCAGGGATGTAAAAAGTGATTGACCATTCATTGTTAATATAATCACAATATTACCATTAATGACTATAGTGACAAATGCAGTATTACAAACTGAACAGAATGAAAGAGGATTACTTTTGCAGTTAAAAAATAGAATTGGCAATTAAGAAATGCACTGATGTCAGAACATAGATATATAATATAAGTTCCAAGATCTGGAAATATTTTGTGTTTTAACTAGCTGAAAACTAAAACATTATTTTGTGGAAAATGGAATTTATAATGAACATATTAAACCTTGTCTTTATAATTTACTATTCGTTGTTGATAGTGCTCAAAAATCTTGAGAATTGGTGTTTAACCTTCAGGTTAGGAGTTCCCAAATAATTGGCTAGAGCTATTAAAACTGGTATTTTTACCCTTCCAGTAATGTATATGAAACGCCACTGAAATATGTTACAAAGATGTAATCCTGTCCAGTGATATTATTAAAGGGAACAGTTTTAGCCTTTAGCTCTCTGCACTTAAAACTAGATTACTTAGCTGAGCCAAACTTGCTTCCACATTTGACCAAAGATCTCTTTAATAGTGTTGCAAAAATCTGTTTGCAAAACCACTTTCTAAACCTGACAGAAGTGTTGAATTCTGCTGTCCTAAAGTGTTCTTTCTCTCTTCAAAGATGCAGAGTTACAATTTTTGGTATTTTTGTGAGTGGAAGGGAGAGGTTATCTGGTGTTAGGGAAGGCAGCATATTTGTTGAGAGTTTTTTTCTAAGAAAGAAAATACTTGTCTCACCAGAACAACCTCGTGGAATAGCCCCTTATGCAGTGTTTAAGGCCAGTACATTTGAAACAACAGTTCTAAAAAACAGGGTCAAAAGAAGGAAAAGGATGATTCCTAATTACAGCTATTTCCTAGACCATTTCTCTGTTTTGCTGTCAAGATGCTAAAAAACCTAAGAGTTTACAAACTTTAAACTCTAAAGGTGATCCCAGACACATCCTGTTCTTGGTTAAAGGTTCTGCTACATCACTGTGAGGACAAAAAAGTGAAGTGCCTCTCCACCAGCTGCAGAGAAAGAAGGTGATTTGAATGTTAATGAAGGACAGAAGTTTCATAGTAACAGAAAAACAGAGGCTCTATAGATAAGAGAATATTTTCCCAGGACGTCTCAGTCTGCAGTTGTTGTAACCGGAGGAAGTAATATTACTAAGGAAGTATTTAAATGTCTTTAACAGATATTAGATGATGAAGTGGAGTAGTCATTATATTCCTATCCAAGCTCCAGTGCATGAGAGGTCTATTGAAATGGAGCCTTGAGAATATCCACTTAGTCCTGTTTCTAGACTCCCACATTGGTTTGGGAATCCTATTAATCTACAGAGTTCTAAAACAAAAGATTTCTCAGAGAAGTTACTAAAGTTTCTGTTTAATATGGCAATAAAGTTAGTAAGGTTCAGTGTTTTTATAAATTTAAATGCCCACACTGCCCTCCTGTCCTTCTGTCTCATTTGGGAAAAAAATCCCTGATCCAACAGCACTGAAATTCTTTCCTGATATTTCCACATGAGGTTTTTTTAATGTGTCTTGCACCTGACAATGCCCTTCAATTGTTCATATCTCTTGATCTAAACATAAGAATTCCTTATTACTCCTGCTTTCTCTTTAGTTCTGGTTTCACTTATTGTTTCAGGAGCCCCATGACACAATCCATTCTTTTCAATGGTCTGATCCATTCATGTAGGTAATCCTGCAAACACAAACTGGCATTCAAGGCCTTCCCCTGGGCTATGCCCCTCTTTTAGACTTTGAGTCAACCTACTTATACTTTAAGATACTCAAATCACAGAATGGGCTGAGTTGGAAGGGACCTTAAAGATCATTTCATTCCAAACCCCTGCCATGGGACACCTTCCACTATTCCAGATTGCTCTAAGCTCCCTCCAGCCTGGCCCTGAACACTTCCAGGATCCATGACTTCTCTGGGCAACCTGTTCCAGTGCCTCACCATCCTCATAGTGGAATTTCTTCCTAACATCTACTCTACATCTCTCCTATTTGAGTTTAAAGCCATTCTCTGTTGTCCTGTCACTACATGCCCCTGTAAGATGTCCCTTGTTGTCTTTCTTGTAGCTCCCATTTAGATACTGGAAGGCTGCTCTGATATTTCTGCATAATGTTTGGTTATTATTAAAAGCATTATTATTGGTGTCCTCAGTAGTTGTTGGGTGTGGGTTTTTTGGTTTTTTTTAAAAGCAGATTAACAGGAAAGTAGCAGTGAGTTCACAATAGCAGCACTGAATTGCTCAGAGAATGGCTGTGAGCCTGCAAAGGTACTGCATTTGTCATTCTGATGGATGACTTTTCCTGCCCATGAAATAGGGGAAGTAATCCGTCCTCATTCTGCGTAGTTCTCTCTAAGCAGAGGCATATATTTGGTTGCCAAAGTCTCCTTTCCATTCTTCAACTAATCCCAGGGAAAGATGGAAATATGTTGAAAAGCCTGTGACACATGGTGAATGAGTAGTTCTTTGCTCCCAGAGCACTCATCTGTAGTGCTTGACAACCCTATGCTTTTCCTTGCTCTTATTTAGTATCTTGATGGAATTGCTGTGGGATCCATTAAGATTAAATTTCTGCCATACATAGGAGATATGTGGCTTTCTGGAATAATAAAGCCCAATTCTGGCTCTCTGAATACCCAGTAGAGAGCAGAATCAAGATCAACTGGTTTAAGCTGAAATCGAGGAACATGCAACAAGTGGTCTCCCTTCAAAATGTCTTTCTCTCTTGAATGCATCTCCCACTGACCTGAGAGATTTCATAAAATATGAATAATACTCTCTTTGTAGGAAAAAAAAGGGGACACCTATACCCAAGTGTTATTTCAAAATGTTGATTTGTGAGGACAATGGAACAATGAGCTCTCTTTTCCCTTTGGATTCTGGTTTTTTGCTTTTCTTTCCACATCCTCACCCTGTAATTTCTTCTGTGTGAGATGAGGGACTCTGAAAAGCGCTTGGGTAATAGTCCATAAGCCTATTTAACTTTCTTGCTAACTGTCTTTGAGTACCTACTGTTGGCATCATTACCATGATATCTAAGTGTCTTCAATTAATTTTTTTTTTTGAATAATGCTAACTTTAGATAATTTTAGAGGAGGGAAGTGCTGGCTTTGCTCACAGTTCCCAGTCAGGAATGGAAACTCATAAACAGAGTTTTGAGAATCCTCTCTTGCAGCTTAGATTGACACTGGTCAAAGATAGAGAAATTATAAGTTAGGTTGCTTCCCCCGCCCCCCCCCGCCCCCCGAGGGATACATCTGTATTCAACAACCAGAGTGAATTAGCCACTGCTGAGGGGGTTTGGTATTACAAGTTCAATAGAATTATTTGGATTTGCCTAATCTAAGTTTAGCTTTATACCTCTAAACTATATCAAAGTGACTTTTGTGAAGTCACCCTTTTCATTTATTCATCTCATAATATTGGTAAAATGTCAGCAGTGTCATGGGATCAAATATGCAGATGCTCCTTCTTTTTCCTATTTTTACACTTGTGCAGGGCGATGCTTAAGGTTAATTCCGGATGGATATGAGAGGCTAAAGTGAGAAAGTAACATGAAGAGCTCTGGAAGCTTAGACATGTCATCCTGGTTCTTATCTTTAAATATAATGCAGTCTGTTGTCATGTGCTGGCAACGTCAAATATCATCTGAGCATTCTTTGGACTATTTGTCTCCACGTGCTACTGGCACATGCACATATCTCTGTTCATTTTTTAATGGTCCATACTGCACTTTTCCTGTGTTAACACTGCTTCCTGAAGGCAAACCCACTGTGCCAGCAGGAGAAATTTGTATCTGTTCTATGCATTAGTACAATCATGACTTAATGCCATGGCTTAATGTCATTAGTACAATCATGACTCCTTAATTCCTTCCGGCTAAAGTTTCTTCTTATTCTGTATTACAGTGTGAAGGTGTCTCGTTTTGAGGCAACTCTTTTTGAACTGTTTTACATCTTTGTTTGTTTTTGTCAAGTGGTATTGGACACACAAAAGCCAGGATGTTCCCTGGTACAGTCTTTAGCAAGGCTTCTGTGCAATTACCGAGGTAGGAAAAAGAAGGGAAAGGGTAATAATTCTCAAAGCTTGTTTTCTTACAATATAAGGTATGTGTGTAAATCAGATATGGGCTGTAAATCAGAGTTATTTTCATTAATTCTCTGGTTAATGTTTTGTTCGTATTTACATCTTGGAAAGATGATTCTGGAAAACAGCTGAGTAGGAGGATTCTTCTCTGTAGTCAGCCCTGACTGATAGCTTCGAAGTGGTCTCCTTTTCTGTCTGTGAGAACATATCATTCTACAGTGGATAGGATCTGCTGGACATGCTCTTGAAGAAACAGACAAGTTAGCAACATTTTCCACTGGCAAATCTCCAGGGAAAAATATTTCTTATAGTTCTCGTATATCTTTATGCTTCATCTGCGTGCTTTATTTTTCGTGTCTCAGTAATCTGCTTACAGGGTAGAAGTAGCTGCAGAGTTAAAAGTGGTCTCAGCTTTTGACCACAGAAGTGTATTATTCCAGAGCACTTCTAAAGTATCTGAAGACTTAATAACCACAGTATCAGTTTCAAAATACCAGTTTCGCTGTGCATAGCTGGGGAATGCTTCAGATACCTGTCTCAGACAACCTTGACAATAGACCCTACCAGGTTCTCTGTGACCAGTAGTTTCTGCCAGAAATCCCAGCAGTTTTCTGGCAGAGTTTTGCTTTAGGTTTGGCAAAAGTTTGAAGCCAGCCTGGTAGTTTTAATAAGTTTTATAGAATGCTGGAATATGTGAAAAGTTCCTCTCAGTTAAATTCAGGAGTCTAAATCCTTCTGTGAGTTTATAGTAGCAATGCTTATAAGTGTCCAAGTCACTTGTTTTAAAACTTGAGTGAGAATTCTCATTTATTAGTAAATTTGAATTTTCTTCTTTAGGGTCCTTTAAAATACATTACAAGAGGTTTTCTGCTGAAAACAGGATAAACGGAGCTTTACTAACTGACTAATTAAAAGTTTAATCAGCTAACTGTAGTTTTTGTGTAGTGTTTCTGAAGCCTAAATCTTCAGTGAAGATCAGATTGCTCTTTAAAAACCCGTTTGTGCAATGATTCCATTTCCTCCTTTTAACTGTTTTGAGTACAGCTTCAGTGTGCTATGGTGACAGGGAGAGGAGTGGAGCTGCCTCACCCTCTGAGCAAATAGCTGAATCCAGGAAATGTAGTCCTTGGTGGTAGGCTTATGGAAAGGGATCAAAAGTGTTCTGTTGGGTAAAAAAGTTAGGGAATGCTAATATATTCTTTCATTTTCAAGTTTTTTTTTGAGAGTTACCTTTTCAATACTTGTTCCTTTGAACTCTGAGCTGGGTGGCAAGCTGCCACTTGTTTGTTTGTCCTGTCCTTTGGTGTGTTCTGAAAACCTCAGGGATATTAGTTTCTGAAAATTTTGTGCTGCTCTGTATGATTGCATCTAAACACTGAGTTTCTTTCAGTAGAACACATTAAATGCATATGACAGGGAAGCACAAAAAATACATGGAAAAAGTGAACTGGATAATGAAATTCATTGTGGTTAGACAATTTTCTAATAAGTAAGAACATGTGTTTGCTGTCTGCTATCAAATATTGACCTACTGTGAGATTTTTTTCTTTCACTGAATATCAAAGATAGAAAAACACCCACAATCTACCTTGTGCCACTACCAAGGATTTGCCATTGACTTGCATTCATCTACTCCAGCAAAGCTGTTTTATTTGATTGCAAACTTATTTTTTCACTTGAAGAAAATGAAATTTTTTATCATGAGTACTTCCAGCATGCCATGAGGAAAACTTCTTTCAGCTCATACTTTGTTGTTTCTAGTGAGTTCTGCAGTATTGTGTTTTGTATCAGGAGTGTGTTCAGAGCAGGAGGGAATCGACCCAGACTGAATAGGAGAGCACAGATGTCCCAGCACTTTGGAAGTTGAATGTAAAACAGACCAATGCCTTAAACTACAAGCAAAATTTACTGCACTTCAGTAATTTTATGCCTTTACATGACTGCAACCTGCTACATTACAAAGCCAGAGCATGGTAAATGAAATAGGCAGTGTCTTCTGAAGGAAAACCAGAGAGCCTGGCAGACAGGACTAAAATGCATAGGCAGAGGTAGACTTGTTTAGCAAATGGGAGAAACCTGTTCTTAGAAATGATCATCACATTGCTTACACAATAAGGATTATTGTTTATTTATTTATTAATAAGGATACTTTCAAATGCATTACCCAAGTAGTTGTACATGACAAGCTTAAGCTCAATTAGAAAACAGGACGGGAAGACTGATTCTATGGATGCAGGGCAGGCCTGACCCTAAATAACACAGCCAGGATCCACTTTGAATAAATCAGATGAAGCTTGTAGTCCTAAAGCAGTAAATACCTTCTTGGAGCATCACTCTGCACAGAATAAATAGGAACTGGCAGTCATGGTGTTCTGAACGATGTACTGATGTGCATCAGTCCAGCTGAAGGTTGATAATTAACTTATGCTAAAGTGTTATAGTGAATCAGTAAGGAGTCAAAGTATTCAAGGCATGTGCTCTGCTGTAGAACTCTAAATAAAGGCACTGTACTGCTGTTGGTACACATGCTCAGAAAAAATGAGCCTACATTAGCGACCTGAGTTTAATATTTTTCATGAGCAATTTGTGCTGTGTAGACCTTTTTGGTTCTTGTTTTCCTTGACTTTTTTCTGGACAGACCTTCAAGATTTTGAAGTTACAAAGTAAATTGAAAAGACACAGCTAGGAAAAGGAAATGGATTCTTATTTAAATTTTAAAATAAGAACTGGACGGCTTAAAAGTAGGCAGCCACCTCAGGTGAGTCTGCAAGAGTCATTTGATGCAGTAGATGAGGAAAGTTTTACAAATGACATAAACATACAGATAGGTCAGTAGTTTCAGTTTCAGCATCCTGTACAAAGCAAAGCACATCTGGATGAGTGATCTGATTTGCTTTTGCCCTGCGAAGCCATGAAGTCCAACTTGGCTTTCTGAAGCAGACTAAGCTGGGTGGATAAGGCATAGGTGCTCTTAAAAGAGGAAAAAGGGATACTTGGCAAACCAGGCAGATATTTTGACACACTTTTGGAGCAGACAAGAATAATCATAAATTTAAATGTTACCTTGCCCTGCACAGAAACCAGCCTTAATAAATGGCTTTGAATTTTTCATGAATTACTGAGCACCCTGTTTTACTAATAAGACCAGTAATTTTTGGTGGGGGAATTGGGAGGAACAGGACTATGAAAGATGCTATAAGGCTACTGATGGAGTGTCGTATAATTTTACTAGTTGCATAACTGCTTTTAACTACTAAATTCTCTCTGATTAAAATAACAATCGAGCTTGTAATTTTTCTGAACAGCTGCTGCTACAGGGGGTCATTACCTTGGAGAGCTTTGAAATAATCGTACTCCTAATACATGAGTTATGTAGTCTCATGTTTTACAGCAATGCACAAAGTTTAAAGTCTATAGTAGAATGTTATTTGAAAGCTGTCAAACCATGTTAAAAAAGACTGCATCGTCAAAGGCCCTTGTGGCCAGGATTCAACATGTAGCCTTGTCTTACTCATTATAAAATGCATGTTTATAAAGTTCCACAGAGCATCCAATTCCCAATTCACTTATATCAGCAAGACTTAACTTGCTCATTAATCTAAATTCTTTTGCAACTTTAATCTACATGTTTAATTAATCATAAAATGAGGCGGTAAGTAATTTCAGCAATGTGTGGCTTGTTATCAGATGCATTTAATCACTCTTCTGTGAGCTCATTTGGAAACACCTGAAGATGTCGAGAGCAGTTTGAATAAGCATAAATTATTCTTTGTCAGTGTACTTCACTCAACTAATAAGACATTAATTTAAAAGGCACTGTTCGTCATTTTTAGATCTTCACCAATATTTTTAGCTTAGCAGTATAAATCTAATTGTACATACTGTATGATTCCCAACATAGTGCCCAACATTGAAAAGGGTAAGAGTTATATTGAATTCATTTTTCTTATTTACATGTAATTATATCATGTAATCGTAATTTTAATGAGGATTAACCATAGGTATCAAATCTGTTAACTGTTCAAATGTTTTTGGAATAAGCTGCTAATTACTTGAAATGCTAAAGAATGTTAGATGGTACAAAGAGTTATAGATTCTGTTTTTTCTTTACAGATAATAGCTCTTGTCATATTTGGAACACTTGTCACATAGTGACTTGCTGTAGCTATGCCTAAGTAGCTCAAATGTAGGTAGGATTAGCTTCTGAAAATACAGAAACAAAGACTGCAATATTGCTGGGCCCATTACATGAATAGCTGCTCTTTCATATGCTTACACAGGATTACATTGAATGGAAAATAATATTCCCACTTTTCCTAGTCACTTAACTATTATGTAGTTGGTGATGGCATTCTTAAAAAAAAAAAAAAAAGACATGACCTCAGAGCATGTATTTCAAAGGAGCTGAGTAAGTCATACATCTCTTCATGTCAAGAAAATGGGAATAAAAATCACATTTTATTGAATGTCATCACCTGTCTCTCTCTGCTGTAAGAGAGGATGACATTCTATAAGAATAATTATTCCACTGGAAACAAATTTATTTGCTTGCCATGGAGCATCTCAGTTAATCTTGCATTTGAACAGTGAACTACATTCAATAGTTGACTGGTATGTTCCAATAGGGATCAAAACAGGAAAGGGGAGGATATACCATTTTGCCATGAAGTACAAATCACTTCCCCACGATTCTCCCCTGCTGTATTTAGTGTCTGTGAATGAACTCTTGTTTTCTCTGACAGAGCAGTGCTCTAACAAGAATAATATTGCTGTAAGTGCCCTGCCATGTTAAAGTTGCCGCACCATTTATACTATAGCAATAAATTGTGGCACTTGATCCTTTCCCCCTGCTGTCTACGTGTTCCTTTCTACCACAATTTAGGTTTTATTTTCCTTCAGCTGCCTTTTGCAGATGGAACTGATTGTTTGTTTCTAGAGTGCTGAGAGTTTGAGGACAGTAAACCTTTTGCAGCATCATATAGTACCTATCACAGGCTGGACAGTTTAACAACGTTTTATGAAACCACAAAAAACTATGTACAGATTACATTTAGACTCTGACTAAAACACATACAAACAAGGAAATATGAGCTCCTTCTAGGCCTTGCTCCATGTAAACGTTTATTCCAACTTATTTACTCTATAGGCCATAATGAATCCTTCACACGTGTTACTTGACCTGTTTTTGTCTGCAAAATGTCTCTTGAAACATCTGTGGTCGAGTTCCAAGATAAAAAAGAAAAAAGTCTTAGTTTAAAATAACTGAAAAATAACCAGTTTGATCTTTCTGTGGTTGCTCCTAAGTTAGAGAGTGTTATCAATGCCTAGCTGTAAATATTTCAGGGTGTGTGGATGGAGAATTTTCAGGAATCCCTCATCCTATTGCTGTGTTTGAACTGGAATTTGAACCATTTTTACCTTCAAGTAGTTATTTTCTTTTTGCATGGGTAGCCCAAGATGAAGACTCATTCCCCCTTCCTCCACTCTATTTTTTTAAAATTTAAAAAAAATTTTCTTGATCATGGACAACCAGAGCAAAAATGTGAGAGTGTTGTAAGAGATCCTAGAACAAAAGGCATCATTACAATCACTGCTTTATCAGGTAGCTAACATACAGCTTGTGATACCTCTAAGGAAAAAAAGCATGTACTTCATTAGGCAGTAGGTGAATTTGTGAAGTTTTTCTCCTAATCACATTGGCCTTTGAAGGGAACCTTCTAATCACTTGTTTATATAGAAATTGCAGAGAGTTCATGCTAAATACATCCAATTTGCATAATATATTTTGGCCTTTTCTAATTGTTTGGATGTATCTGTTATCTGCTTCAAGCCAAAAATATTTATTGACTTTATGGACTCATATGGGATGTTTTAAATGGAAATTCTTCATAAAGATACAGCTTTTAAATTTGCAAAACCCCATGTTTTTCTTTTGCAAGTGAGAATCCGGTCTTTGGCAGGAAAAACTTGCATTAAATTCCAGGGTTAAAAACTTGAATAAACAGTCCTCCCTCAAAGAAGTAAAAAAAGCCAAGGAATAATTTTTGTCTCGTTAAATTTGTGCCTTTAAAATTTGCATTTCCAAACGTTTCTGTTTCTATGACTCTTAGATGTAAGATATAAGACTCCTTGAAATTGTACAGAAGATGAGATTTTTCTGCTTACATTATTCTGTCATGGCTTGAACAAAAAATCCCACCCCAAATCCCCAAAATCCTACGTTTGTAAGAGATGGCATCATGGTGTTTTGCCATGAAGTTAACTTCTAGGAATAGTGAGACATCTTAAGAGCAGAGAGTTCCCTAGGACAGGTGCTTATATTAGAGCACCTGATTAATTGTCCTTAAATATTCCAAGACAGAGGACAAAGTTCTCCCAGAAAAAGATAAAATTCCTCAGCCCTGGTTACTTCATATCATTTTAGCTCATAGAACAAATTCAAGTAGCTATGTGGAAGAATCATGTCTGAAAGCCATATATGCCAGCAAACAAGTGAAAAAGCTAATTTTTCCCCAGAAATGGAGAAATAGTCAGCAGATGCCATAGAAATTAGACTGAATCTGTGGAATGGTATGCTATGAAGCCACACCTACAATGGACAAAGAATTGAAAAGCTAGCAGTGGCTTGAAAAAAACAAGTATATTTATTAGCTGAACATTCTCCTAAAAGGGAGGAAATACAGTAACAATCATCTCAAAACTTTATTTGCTCTGATAAACGTGACTGTGATTTTTTTCATTTTGAAAATGTCCAGCTGTAGGGAAGTGCTAACCTCTGGTTTCCAGAAATGTATTTGCAGTTTTTTAGCTACCTTTGAGTAGTTAGGTCTCATTATTGTTAGAAAGCAAAGTGTCTGACAGCCAAGCACTACCTCAGTTTTGAAAACAAAATTTCAAAAGGTAAATCTCTTAGCTGAGGGCTGTGAATCTTACACTTTTTCACTGGCTACATGTGTTTGAGAGACTGTTCCCTATTTTACCAAAATGTGAATCTGATTCTTCTGCTTGTGTCAAAACGTTAATTTGAATTAATGACCTTTTCCTGTGTCTAAAGAAAGTGCCCCACTCTGTGCTTCACATTTGTTCTTTGTGGGATGTGAAACTTCTGCCCCTTGCATGGAAAACAGATCTTGTGCTAATTCACCTGTATGTGAATTTGAGATTTCCATGGTTGAAATTGGTCACTTGGGCCAAAATGGAAGTGCAGTAATGGCAGTGTGCTGCCTGTTGTCCTGGGCTCTAATTTAGTGTAAATTTGTCCATTGATTCACAATTGTTAAAGATTCTTATGTTGCAAAGGATCCACATAAATGAGTAATGATGTAAGCTGCAAGGAGAGTCCTGAGTTACTTGAGGCATTGAATTTGGCCAGTAGCTGCTCTTTTTGGCATAAAATTAGTTTAATATAAGAATGATTTTTGCATCACAAAATGCAGCTTGTGAACATTGCATTCTGCAGGATGTCCTGAGAAGGGAAATACAGCAGATTATCAAAGGAAATTATAAACTTCCTGCAATTTCCTAGACATTAAATGGGAGAATTCTTAGTACTATCACACCAGGCTTTATTACATTTAGGTGATTGAAAAGCTCAAAATTTGCACAGAGAAAGTAAAAAAAAAAGAAGATATTTAATTATTTTTAGATGCATAAAGGAACCTCCAGAGACATCTACTTAGTGCTGTGGGAGTTCTGAAACAGGCAGTATCTTTCTAACAAACATGTGACAGCCCTCGAGTTTGCTTCAGAGACTATCTGACAAAAAGAAATCATTGACAGTAGCAAACTTTAAAAAATACTTACTATTTACCCTTGAGGACATCATTAGTCACCAGTGATGTGGCTACTTTGGAAAGGAAGAAATCTTGAAAAGCCCAGGAAAATATTTTTGTGAATTTTGGGCCAGCCTTTTCAGAGTAGTGCAGCACTCTGAAGTTGATTTACATGCTCCCCCATAAATAAACTCTGTACAAGACCCATTGCTTGATTCAGTCAGGCCTGTGTTTGAGAGGAACTTGACACAATAAATAAAAGCCTCCCATTGTACCAAAGAACATTTTTGGTCCCATGAAAATTAAAATATTAATAGAATTCTTTGTATTATAGGTGTAATTAATTTAGCATGTAATAAAATGGAATAAAATAATTTAGAAGAAACCACAAATACCACAAGACCCAAAATACAATAAGGAATAATAAAAATGAGGAGGGGGAAATCCATTTTTGGAAAAGAATAGCCTGCACTTGCATTACGATTTGCAGGTCAATTTTGTAACAATAGTAAACTTAAAGAAATAATTTCTTTTTCGAAAACACTTTTCCCTGATGTAAAAGAAATCTTTGTACTTCAGGACCTATTTTTCCACTTAAAACTCAGTTTGGCAAACTTTTCAACAAACCCATGGTAGAACATGTTTAAAAGCCTTTCAAAGACAAGGTGGGTGTTATTTTAGAGCTTTATAAGCAACCTGCTGAGTGGTGGGACCCTAATACCTCATACCAGTGAGTGACCTATTAATGATTTAATTCTGCTGTAGTTATTAACAAACTTTTAGTAATCAGTATGACCTGTCAAACACAAGGCAGACTTTGTGAGGTCTGAAACCCCCTGGTCAGGGTACAGGGTTTGTTTCTCCTGGCCCGCAGGTGTCTGTGGAGGAGCCCTGGCACAAGAAGGAATTTGCTGCTCCAGGACAGGTCAGCAGGGCTGGAGGGCCCTCCCATACTGGTGCTCTTGACCAGCTAGATGAATGCCTTGGCAGTTCTCCCTGGTTATTTTTCTTAGCAGTCGAAAATGAATGCAAATTTTGATCTCTGGTTTGCTGAGATGCTCTGTGTTGCTGATATTTTTACTACTTGGACAACTGGCTACTGACCATTACATTCTGGGAATAAAAGAGCCATGGTGAAGTAGGTGTTGTTTTGTTTTGTTTTGGTTTTTTTTTTCTGAGCAGTCTTTGTTAAAATTGTCCTTTCATCTCCATGGTATCAAAAGGGCACTTTGTAACAAATAAGGGGAGGCATCACTTTTAAAATAATCTTGACTTTTAATTAACCAAGTGTAACCATTGTGACTTTTATTCCTTATTTCTGAGTTCTGAGGTAACCGAAGCCTAATTTCTGTGACACAGATTTTTTTGTTGTAGTGCCTTAATGAAATGTGCCAAATGATAATGTGTTTTATTTGAAGTGGAAATTGCATTCTGAGTTATAGCATGTCCTTCATATCATCCTCATTTTGTAAGGAAGGGAGCCTGCTTGGCCTAAATCTTTCCCATAGGGAAATTTTCAGACCCAAAAATCTGGGAATGGTTGATAGAATTGCCTATATGTTAGTTTACATAGTGCTGAAAGAAAGCAAAGCCTATTTGAAAATAAGATTGTGAAGGTTCATTGGTGCTGTGGTTATTAAAAGAAGTGTAAAACCCTATGAGATGAAAGAAAAATGGAGAACATAAAGAAGACATGAGAACTTATAGGAGGAACTTTGTTTTACTGAATGAAATAAAGGCTCAGCAGTAATTCCTGGATTTTTTTCTTAAATATTGCTATATTTTAGTAATAAAATATATTCTAAAATAGTCACCTGGTGTAAGAAAGATCCTAAACACTGCTCTAAAATAATAAACCAGACCGGTGTGGTCTATTTAAAAGAAGAGCCACAGGCACAAACTTCCCTCCTTTTCTCTAAACTTTTATGGAGTACAACTTTGATCCTCAGGAGAGATTCAAAAGACCTTGATGGGAGTAAGGAAGACAAATGTCTGAGGTAGCATTGCTGCATGGGCACTGATTTAGAGCTGAGTAGGGGGAATGGGACACAGTAATCCTTGAAGCTCGGTGGCACCACCCAAACCTGGGGGAGACTGTATGTGGAAGGCACGTGGCTCGTTCCAATGGTAGAATGTTGGAGGACACCGTGCTCACTGAATAAGATGTACATTCAGTGCCTTTGGAGAACTGCTATTGGTTTCTCAAGAAAAGCCTAGCAACCATTTGTGATCCATACTGGAATGGGAAGTGTCAGCTCCCAGTCCCTTGAGGCTGTTGCGATTCAGCCGAGTTTCTCATCTGTCAGGAGAGGGAAGATGCGCGAGCGAAGATCCGTGGTAGGGGCTCCAACCAGCAGAGAGAGGGCGGGTGGTAAGTGAGAGATTCCTCTTCAGCTCTGACAGCACCAGGCCTTCCCAATATCTCTGGCAGTTGAGCTATTTAATTTGGAGCAGTGCTTGTGCTTACAGGAGCTGGAACATCTGGACATTTACACAGCCAATCAGCAAGTTAATTGTAAAGCACAGTGAACCATTTCTTCATGTTGTTTTCCCTCCTCTGCTGTGGACCTCCAGCTAAGGAGGGAGCCAGCTTTTGAGTTAAAATACTGAAATACCTGCCCTTTTGTCTCTGAAGGTGTTTGTTCGATTGAAATTGTACTTGTACTTTAGATTTTAGGAGTCATTTGAGTTGGCAGGAATTCCTGTTGCATAGCACGTTACTTTCCAAGATGGTTGAGATCCCCGTCAATGCCTGCTTATCTTTAGGCTGCAAGTTCCTTAATTCTCTCCAGGGATGATTAGGCAGGCAGCAGTGCTCACTGTTGTTTCAGGAAAGAGCAACACAGGTTTTTGGAAAACAGTAAATATAAGGACTGCTCAGTTCTGCTTGGATTTGAAACTATCATAAGGCTGCACAGATATGGATTTGAATCAGACCAAAATAGAGTTACTCGTGTTCAAATATGTTCAAAATAGAATAACTCATGTTCAAATATATACTTAATGTTTTTAATAGGGCCCTGAGAGATGATCTGATGAGTACTTAGCAATGGATTCACAACATTACCATTCCATATGAATCACCAAAAGGGTATCTGATTCACATAATATTTTCTACTCCCTATTCTCCTTCAAGCCTGTTAGGTGGTATGTTGAGAAAGAAACTTAATGATAAAAAGAAAAGGAAGAAGGTGATGTAGGTTCAATAACTAGGACTACTTAATAATTGTTATAAAGTTATTGATACACTGTAGTCTGCTGAATATTTTGAAAATGTGTCCAATGAGAGCAAAAGGTATAAATGTATTCATATGATTTTAGTGTGTTAGGTCCTCTAAACATGAAACCTTAAAAATGAATTCTTAATGACGGTAGCTTAAGCTAAAGGCAAGTACAAAACATATTTTTTAAATCTTTAATTTTAATTCCCAGCATTAAAAAAATTATATTTATTAATATCTAATTATTCCTTACTCTTCTGAAAATACTTCATTTTAGTTTAGTGTGTTTAGGATAAATTAAGTTACTATGATTATTGAAGAAATGGGCTTTATTTTGTGTATAGGATCATGAATTAGGAACTAATTGATCTAAATTCTGAAACATAATTTGTGGCCTTTGTCAAACTTACAGGAGGCAAAGCAATATTTTGGAAAATTGGTTTAACCTGCTACAAAAAAGATTTCTTATATTTTCTTTAAAAAAATCCTACTTACTATACTGTTTAAAACCACATATCCTGTGTCTACTGTTGGAAAATACAATGATATTGAAATGAAATGTGGCCTGAACAGGTTTAGCAGACTTGGAAGCAGGACTTTGAAATTAGCCCCTGTTGCCATTTCTGTGTCATTGGGGGAGCTGTTCAACACATCTTGTCTTAATTTCCATATCAGTAAGTGTGCATGAAATGTCCATTTTACTGGTATGATACAGCAGTGCAGGTCTGCAAAGTGCTTTCCCCAAAGGTGCCAGACACTACTGAAATGGGCATTACTGGATTCCTATTCGTCCTATTTTATTTGTATCTCTGTATGTAAAGCCCTCAACTGAAAGTAGAGCTCCCTTGAACTCCAGGTTTCCCTGCTGATAAGTTTACTTTCTAAATAGACAATGCAGGTAAAAGTTAGAGGACTGCAAATATTTCATGCTTGTGCACTGATAGTAAGTTTAGATCAAAATCACCCAGACTGATTGATGAGTTAAATCAGTGTCTGCAGTTATTACAAACTTTTAATAGTTTAGATGTCTATCCTTAAGGACAAACTAATCAAAAGAGCATTGAGGAGATCTGAGTATGGGCCAGAGATTAATTGTGGTGTTCCCCTGAGTGCTTGCATGGTGGAAGTCCACATGCATGTTTGAAAAACTCCAGCTTTAAGAGGTTGATAACTTTTAAGGCTATAGGGTCCATAGTAATTATTTAGAGTGACTTGCATAATGCAGGCATAGAACTGTCCCTAAAGTCCCCCAGCTATGGCTAGAGGGGGTATATCTTTGTGGGATGTAGCCTGACTGGAAAAATTTACAGTGACAGCAGATGTACCAGAATCTTTTGTTAATTTGTTTCAGTGTTTAATTTATCTCACTTATTAAGCTGTGTGCCATAATTCTAGTTTGAATTGTTTGAATAAGTTTCCAGCCATGCTTGTCTGTATGGTTGAAAAATCCTCTGTTATCATATTTTCTTTCCCCTGTGCATACTGCTAGTTTCTGATCTAAAGATTTTTTTTTCCCTTCAACAAATTTGATCGAGTAAGCCACTTGGCTGCCTCACTGCAGAATGTGTTTTCCATTATTTTAATCTTTCTCATGATTCTGTATTAGTCTTTCATAATTGTAAGGGAATTCTGTGGAGTGGTAGTAGTGCTTCTGCTGTCACCAAGTCGATTCTACTGAAAATTTCCCCATTTTGCAAACGCTTATCTTCCTATAAAGCTGATGCATTTCTTATATAAGTGCTGCTGCTTTCTTTCCTATTGCTTATTAGCTAAATTAGAAGTAAGAAAATTCAATAATATAAGTCAATCATTTGAGGTCCTGGTTACGTTTGATTTTCTGTAAAACATATTTGATCCTCTTTTAAATGCATTTATTTTTATTTTCTGTTAAGTCCAAAGAAATGCAGGTTACTACATTATATCTGGTGTTGCAAAGTTTATTCTTCCTCACGGTATCTGAGTTTTCTTTCTTGCATTAAAATTTTATATAATGATATTGAGCATTTTGAGTTTAAAATAGTTATAAAAGGCTGTGAAAGTGATATGCTTCACAAACTGAAAAGTTTTCCAGCAAGTAGAGAAAATTGTCAGAGAAACAACTAATTGATCTCTGCTCCTTTACAGCTGTGTAATGCTATGCATTACTAAAAGCTCCTGTTAAATTAATTAATGATTTCAATTATGAACTTTTCTCCAAAATGTTATGATTCGTATCAAGCTGATAATGCAGTGACCTGAGAGTGTGAAATCTGTGTTATGTAGAGAGTCGCCAGTTAATTGATTCACAAATTATTTAAAGTTTGTTACACCCAGGGGAGTGCTCAGATCCATGACAGCTATTTCTTAAAGTGTGCAAACTCTCTTTTCTTTTAAGATTGTGTTGAGCTAACAAGCATGATAAAATGGTTGCAAACTGGATATTGGCAGTTTGTGGTGCACTAGTTAATGTATTCAAAGGATTTCTCTAGGGTTTTTTTTCCTCTATCACAGCAAATGCCTATATGAAAAAGAAATTTTGCAGGTATCAACAAGAAAAGGTTGTCTTGTCCAGAAATTAACTTTAGTCTATCCTTTTAATACCAATTCCTTTTGTCATCTGCCATGTTTCTGTTAACTTTCTTGATCACCTGTTATCACACCTGTAATTTCTGATAATTGCAGAGTAACTAGTTTCCTGTTAAGGGAAATACTATGAATGTTCCTGAAAAATCTTCTGAGGTTTAAATATAGATTATTTCATGCAATATTGTGGTAGGCTTCAGTTTCACAGAACAGATGAGTAGGAATTACACCAACCTGTATTCCAGAATTTAATGATATCAAATCCTGTATTTCACTGACTTTGTCACGTTTTTGTATGTACAGAGACTTGAACAGGAATCTTCTCACTTGCTACAGATGCAGAGAGACAGGAGAGGATGTACAGTGTAATTCTGTCTGATTTTAACATCTTAGTTCACGAGTTTCACAACAATTAAAAATTGAAATGTACAAAGAATAATGTAGAAGGGGGTATTAAAATAAGTTAAAGTACTGTTAATATTTTATAAACCTTGATTAAATTTTTATAAATGTTATTAAAGCGCAGTTGGGTTGACTTGAGCGTTATATAAAATGACCGCTTTCACAAGTGCTTCTGTGAGTGCCAGATCTGTGCTGGAGGGACAAAAGGACTTTGTAGGGCTCCCTGGGTCTGAGGAGAGCCCTAGGAGTTTGAGGTGGGTTAGGGGAGGTATGTCTTGCTCTGGAGTTTGTGTGACTGGAATATTCACAAGCAGTAATATTGCTCTGATTTTTTTGTTTGTACTATGACAATATTTGGGCTTATGTGGAAATGGAAAGTTATTTGAGATACTGGCAGTTAAATAGCAAAACCCATCATGGTGGTAACTGGCTATTCCCATCGTCTTTCTCACTCTTGGAATATTCTGGTGGCCCAAAGATTTAGTTCTCTTGATTGCCAGTCACTTCTCCTCTTTTTTTTTTTTGTATTCTCTCCATTACTAAGACTAAATAAAACAATTACAAATGAAAGTGCATCTTGTGTTATGAAGTTGCACATCGCTGCAGGGCCATGAGAAGCTGCCTTGGAAAGGGAGCAACTTGAAACTAATATCTGCATTGTAGGAAAAAAATACCATTTCAAATACTGAGTGACTGCTTCTGTTTCCTAAAATTAAGGAGCCTATAATCTCAGCACCATTAACAAGTGCTGTCATTCAGATACACAGTGTCTGGCTGATTTAAATAAAATGAAATGAAGATAGTTGTTTCTGGTCCCTTGGCTTCACTCATTGCCATAAACATATGCTCTGCGTCCCGCTTCTTTCCATCTTATTTATGACTTTAATTTGTTGTGTGGGCTGCGCTAGAAATTAAATTTAATACAATTCTCCAAGGGACCCTGTCATATAATAACATGGTAATTTCTGTGTATCCTTTTGAAAAATGAGGAAATTAATTCTTCCTGACATGTTCTAATTATTCCAGTGTGAACGGCAAATCCGTTTTTCCCAGCCCCTGAAGTGTTATAGGCAAATGGCTGCTGTTCAAAGCTGAGGTGCTAATGCTGACCAGCAGTGCGTTTAATTTGAAACATGAGCAGACACCTTTCAACACACCTTTGTAATATTGGAGTACTTTACAGAAATTAATTCACTACTTATTTGGCAGCTTAGCCTGGGGGTTATAGTTTTTATTCATCAATACTATAGTCATGTTAGCACAATGTTTCCTGCTTTCTCCCGTGCTCTGTGCCTGTGAAGCAGAATGCAGGCTGAGAAAGGAGCGAGGGTTCGTTTTAATGTACGTATTTTAATGTGGGGACACGGGTACCCTGGAAGTGGCAATTCTGTGTTGTGGTGTGTTTACAGTCTGGAGAGAGGTACTATAAGGTCTTCAGTGGTTAACACTTTCAACTGAAATTACAGGGAAGAAATTATTTTAACCAACTTCCTGTGAAAGAGTTCTTCCACTCAAATGCTGGCCTCTGTTGCGACAATCCAGTGCCTGCTTCCATTTCTACTACATTGTTGAGTTCTAACTCAAACCAGAATGCATATGCTGTAAATTTAGGATTCCATAATGTACTTGGCATAGGTAGATTTTTGCCAAGGAGAAGGCAACAAATTATCAGTATAGGCGCTGAAACTCGTACAAGTGATTCTGGGCATTTATGACTTTTGATATATTGCCTTTGGGAATTTCTATTTTAGTGCGTTCATTTTGTGCAGGACTGCCAAGTGAAGTCCTTCAAGAGTCCCAGATTTGTAATACACAGATGTTGTCTTTGTTAAGTGTTCTTTCAGAATTCAGATGCGTGGAAGTATAAAAGAAATTTCAACTATTCCAAGAAACAGAATTTGACAGAAGGCACCAAGAGGAAGAGTCTGGAATAGTTAAGACTTCATTTACAGCTTTTCAGCCATAGATGTAAAGAAGAAAGGATAGTTTTCAGACATGTTGTTGAAGAATGAGAATGAGGAATTGTCTTAGAGACTTTGCTGACTGCTCAGCTCTAGGGAGAAATGTGGCGGAGTTTGTGGGGGGTTCAGCTAAGGCAGCAAAGGGCATGAGGTCCATCAGGCTCGGCCAAACCTGAAATCTGGGATTCTGACAAAAGAGGGGAGTGGATAGAAATAGTGGGTGTATGAGAGGTGAAAGGGAGCAGTGGTTGCCTGAAATGGAGTGGAGAGCTGTGAACAAAGGATATTGGCTAAGGCCAGAGAAGATCAGATCAGGTAGAAGGTCATTAAGTATTTGAGTGCAGCAGTTGTAGTAGATTAAAAAGACAGATGCCATTTGAGCAGATCTTAGAATACAGAATAGAGACCAAAATTAGAGTTATTGAGAAACCTTGAAAGCATAAAGAAGATCGAGGTGGTTGGTTATTGAGTCAGAGGAATCATACAGGAACAAGGAAGGTTTATTTTATGGTAATGCCACCAAGTGTTAAAGTAAAAAATTAATCTTCTTTTTACGCATGGGAACGGTTTCTGCTAACAAGACAAGGAGTCAGTGTTAGAGCAATGATTAGAATTACTGGACCACACCTCAGCATGAAATTCTTTATACAGAGTCCTTTCTGTAATAAATAACTGAAAAATGTGTTCTTCTCACTCTGAGTAGTTATTTACATTGAAATATTTGAATACAGAATGAGAAGAAAGACATTTTACATACTACCTTCATAAACAGAGCATAGTTGAAATTTCTTTCTGACCAATTCATAGGCAGTTTGAATTTCTTGAGGAGATCCTATAAGTGATATAAGTCATAAATACTCCATGCATTCTTGCTCAACAGACATTGTTCAAGGAGGTTCAGAATGCAATCTAAATAGTTTGACTACTGGATCTAGCTTTAATTTGAAAAAGTAAATTTTGGCATTAGGGTTTTCACTATAAAGGCTAAGTTCTCCCTGTGGAACTCTGCAATGGAAGGAGAAATTATTTCTGAAAGGCTGGCAATCTTGTGAATAACTCCAGTGGTAAAATATGTGAGATGGTGGTCTGAGTGNAAAAAAAAAGAATGATTGCATAAATTTGGATGTTTCTGGTCACTCAGCACCCAGTCAAGCCTGTGACCCACTGAGATTTATTTTCTTACCTAAAAATTAGTAGGTCAAGGGCAGAAAACATAAGGTAAAACAAACTGTGGATATAGAAGCATCAAAGGAGCATTCCTGGCTCAGCAGAGCCAGTGTGTGCACAGCAGCCACAGCACCAGCAGAACATTGGCTCAGTTCTCAAGATCCTTACTGCTCTATCCTTTCTGTATGCCTAAAGGAGGTGAAGGTGTCTGCTTTTTCCCACAACTGCAGAGGTCTCCTGGATTCTGGGAGACCCTGCAATGCCACCTAGGTCTGCTCCTGCCACAGCCTGCCTGCGCGTGGCTGCTGCAAGCGCGGCGAGGGAAGCCGTGGCCAGCTGCCCGAGACCTCCTAACATCTGTTGCTGCCTGAAAGCCAGGCTCAGATTCCAGTCTATACACCAGGGTTAGCCACATCACTCATCATTCCCTGGAGTCTCCTGTGCTATCCTCTACAACTTCACCGAGGCTTCAAGGCTTTATACACCTATGGTTTACTAGAGACTAGAGAGGATGGGAAGAGGAGAAGTTCAGAATAAAAAAGCCTCATAATTCAGGTACTACTTAGTGCCTTGGCTGCTTTGTGTTCATATCCATCACTTTTTTGTAAGGTTTTTCAGTCCCATTTTTCTGATATTTCCCTGAAGATGAAGCTGATAGGATAATTCAAAGTGATCTCTGGAGATCTCTTGTCCAACCTCCTGCTCACAGCAGGGTCATATGTGAGGTCTGACAGGTTACTCAGGGGTTATTCAGATGGGTTTTGCCAAACTTCCAAAGGCAGAGTCAGCACAATCTCCCTGGGCAGCCTGTCCCACTGCTCATCTCTCCTGAGATTTTCTTGTCTTCTTTGAAGAGGCATGAAAAAGGTTATCCAGGTGGTCATGTGTGATAGGTCTTCTAAAAATGGGTTACCTTAGTGATTGAGGATACGCAGCAACTTCTCTGCTGTCCTTTCTGCCTTAGCTGTTTTCATTTGATACCTGGAGGTAAAGTTGATGCAATCTCTCTCTCTCTTTAACTGAGATCTCTTTTCAATGGGGAAACCCCTCAGCTTGAGTTCTGCAGTAACCATTTTGGCTCCACTTAAAGTGCATGCTATTAAATGTAAAAAAGGCAAGCTAAGTTCCAACAGTGAGCAACAGATTTTTAGCAACAAAACTTAGCTTGTGAGTGAGGTGCAGTTGAAAGTCAGCCCCTGAAGGGTGATTTTCTTCCTACTACACTTCATAGTGAGGCTTTCAGCACTGGATTACACATAAAAATAAGTGTTTGCATTTGGCCTGGACTCATGACCTTCACTTTTTGAGCCCTCTTCTCTCCCTGTCCTAGTAAAAGCTGATTTCATAATTTGTTAGGGTTTTGGTCTTTTTTTTTTTTCTTCTCCCACTCCTGGGATTGGATTACAAAGGAAAGATTTAATTAGAAATGGAACCTCTCTCTCATCCCAAAGGCCTCTGGTTTGAACCCAGCCAAGTAAATAATAGCATATATTTGTTACATTTTGAAAATTAGAATCTCTGCATTGTGTTAATTGATGGTTCAGCTCCACAAAGGTGTCCACAGGACCCACGGATGCCAGCGCTGCCTGATGGCTTTTGGGCAGCTTCAGGGGTTGTATGAGGCTTGGAATGGAAATGGAACTTAATGTATGTGCCCACTGCTGCCACTGGCTCCTTCTGGGTCAGGGTCAGTGCAGACTGGTGGGGCAATGTGAAGAGGCCAGCGTGGCCAGTGGAGTGTCTGTTCTCAGGATAAATGGAGCCCTTTCAGTCTCGGAGGCTGTCAACCTGGCCTGAGCAATAAATTTACTTGTGGGCAGAAAACAGAAAAGAAAGCAAGACTACCACATCTGTGTTGAAAGGTCTCTTGTTCATCAGAAGAAGGAAGCAATGTAGGAAATAGAGGAGGCAAGGTCTGAATAATTGCTTTTTCTGGGCTAGAAATGCAGTAACTTCTCTAGCAGATGAATGAAGAGTTGTTTGTCGCTTTCCCCCCCTAATTATCTTGAGTTCATTGTAGATATTTTCTGTGGCAAACCTTTTTTCTGTTTATCCAAGAGACATCACTGACTGAATAATCAATAAGCCTTTTTCTCCTTCATCTATTCAAGCACAAGACTGGGAGTATTGAGTGAAAGAAGAGAGGGTTACCATCACAAATATTTTAGAACAATTTGCAGTCTTTTTCTACTAGGTAGTTGAGAGGAAAAATTCTTGTAGGGTTTCTGATATTCTCTTACTGATTAGCACTTTTGATGATATAGGTTTATAAAAATGTACACTTTAAAGAATTAAGGCATCCAAAACATTAGTACTGAAATATCAGAATTAAAACTGATATATTCTAAGACTTTAAATATGCGCTCACCCCTTGCATTTCTCCTCTGTTCTTAAATTATGTCCCTTCCCCTTTATTCTACCATGGTCTAGATTCTTCCTGTCTTTTTATTTTATTTGTTTCAGCTCTTAAATGGACACAAGGGATTTATAAAAATAATTGGATAAAAAAAGTCCAATAGCACTTTGAATTCATGAGTCTTTTTTTTTTCCCTTAAAAAATGAATTTACAAATTCTTACAATGTTGCAAATTCTAGATCTGCTCTTATTCCTGAGCCAGTCCTTACATTATATTGGCAGATATTGCAGGAAGGGAAACTTAAATAGAAAATTTTTTGGGGTTTTTTGAGAGACTATTGAGAGATTTTAAAGCAGCTATCATTTTTCCTATCACTTCAATCATTGCAGCTTTTTCTTCAAAGTATTATTTAAAGTAATACTGGCATTTTATTCTGTGAAAAACTATGCATGTTTTGCACATTTTCTGTATAAAAGTGTCTTACATACAAAGTTAAAAAAATCAGATGGAAGTAGAAACATTACTTGCTACTTGGCAAGCTGCTTTTTCTCCTGCAGAAAGACACAGAAGAGGATGCACTGGCATTTATGGTGTGCTGCTCTTGCTGAGTTCTGCCTTGGTTCTGAGCAATTCCATTCCCCCATTTCCGTGGCCCCTGTGATGCCCAGTCTGACTCTGCTTTTAACAGGCCTGTTAAATGCACTTGCTGCAGCTTTGCATTGCCTAGTCCCTGACTCTTTCTCACCATGGAGACTTGATGTCCCCAGCTCACCTGTCCCTGAATTTATATTGGTTTTGCATTATTTCCCTTTAGTCATTGAGTCTGAGTGGGCATGGCCTTTCTCTTATTTCTGTATCATTATGCTGTTATTTTTCTACAACCCTCACTTTACTGATGATTGAATATGCTGAAGTAGTTTTCAAAACCTCTGAAATAGGACAAACAGAAAAAAAATCCTCTCTGAAATTGTGCAGTAGAAATATGAGCTGCAGAATACATTACTTTTGGATCATATTTATTTTCTGAATGGATAGTGCAGAAGTGATTTCACATTTCTCATTGTTGATTTAAAAACACACTTCTCTTGCAAATAAGTAAATAGTCATATTACTGTGGCAAGAGGTATAAAGTAGGCAGAAAAGATGTGAAAGTCTTAGGTGAGGGTACATAACACTATGGTAAAGCCCTATGCATATTAATCTTCCACATTCCTTGTTCTTAAACAATAACTCCTTCCACCATTTCTGAAAGAACTTTTTCTCTCTGAAATAATTTTATAGTGTACTAAAATTATCCTAACAGAAATGATTGTCAGAATACATTGGACGAATGCTTATGGTTATTAGTGTTTATTGTTACTGATAAAAAAGAAGTTAATATAGAAACTGGTAGAATAGCATGAGAAATTCAGGGAAATTCAGCTTGGTCCTGACCCAAGTTAGGATTGGATAAGGCTGGAGCTAGGGAAGGCCCTGCAATGTGTCTTTATTGGCCTCTGAGTGTCTCAGTCTGCTCTTGGGGAGTGTGCCACAAAGGGAAAGGGAAAATCAGGGAGAGAAAACTGTCCATGGCTCTTTTTTCCACAAGGTGCTTCAGCCTGAGTTCCCTTTCTGCCTGTCAGCTACAGTGTGGGAGAGAAGTGGTGCTGATCCCACGTGAATTAGAGCCTGAGATCACATTTTAAATCAGTAATCTACAGGAAATTGGATACTCTTTAAAATCCAACCGAGGCATTGATAGCAATGCTTTTCATAAACATCACTGAATTGTGGCCATTTTACATTTGTGCACACACACACACACA
>VZRX01024101.1:73778-93384 GCA_013398075.1 Notiomystis cincta | reverse complement strand
GTGCACACACACACACACACACACACACACACACACACACACACACACACACACACACACACAACTGAGAATGGGCTGGGAATCAATTTGTGACCCCTTTGGAAATGTGTTGGTAAGAACAGGGTCACAGAAAACAATTTGCTTTGTTAGTAATAACAAGGCCATGGTAAAGCAAGTTGCTTAAGCAGCCCAGCAGTGAGATATGAGGATGGGTGTAGAATACACCTGTAGTCAAACTGCTCACACAGACATGGGAATGTGAATTAAACATCATGCACAGAAAGAAGGAGTAACTCTAGGGAGAGTATATGTGATGCTGTTACAGTATTTGTTTAGCTATGGAAATGTCTATATTTGAATTGGCAGAAATTGTGCAGAAATCTCCCAAACAAGTAACCCAGTCAAGAGCAATAACCTAAAAGTAAGTAGGAGGACTGTAGAATAACATGATTGTTTAGTTAATGTAGTTTTTATTATAAATAGAGTTTCAAGTCAGCATGACTTTAATGCTGACCCTCCCAGCACATGAAAAAAAAAAAAATTAACACTTGAAACTAACAGCATGTTAGCAGCTAATTCGTGCATTATTTCAGTATCATTCATAAATTACTTTTGAATCCTTTGACTTAAGAAAAAGAAAATCCTGCAAATCCTACTTTTGGTCAAAGCATAAGACCATAATTAACTCGGCATGTGCTTTTGAATTAAGAACACAGTGTTCTGAGCTTTCTTAAAAAGCTTTTAAAAATGTTGGGGGAATACTTTCATAGAGCCTTATTGACTGAGCAGAGTTTAAGATTTGTCACATATGAAGTGATGTTAATTAAATATTGTTATTCCTTTCTGTCAATCAAGGAAGGTTAAGCTTTTTTTGTTACTTGAACAAGAAGGGAAGTGAAACAGGTGAAAATATATAAAACAGCTGTGAGGAAAACAGGAGGAATAACATGGTAGGAATTTAATTAGTCAGAATTTATGGGGGATGCAGGAGGTTTAGGTGTAAATTCCAAAGCATTGCATTTTTTGCATTACTAATACTATTTGAATATTTTTGGACTTTTTGGCTAGATATCATTTACTTGATGAATGTAAAAAATGAATATAGTGGCAGAAGGCCATTTTTTGACACATACATGTGCTTTACTTAAAGTCACATTTGCAAACTGATGTTTAATATGACTGTCACTGAAACCTCCTTCTTCTTAAACCATAAGGTGGTTAATCAGAATCCCATTCAGTGATACCTCAGCTTTTTCAGATTCTATAGGTGTATTTTTAAGCCAAATGAGTTATTGTTTATATTAGGTATTTAAATATTGCTGATAATGTCTCCCCAAACTGTGAATTTTAAAATGATTCATGTTCAATACCCTTTTATTTCTGTCAGTGTGCCTAAGTCTATGGGTGTGTCATAGCTTTGTCCTGAAGATGTTCTTCCACCTTTCTAGAACTTTCCTTTCTGAAAAAAATGAAAATTGGAGTCTAATTACACAACTTGAAATGCTGGTAATTAAAATCCATCAACAAACATCATATGTTCTTCCATATAACTATTAAAATTGACAGTTGCAAGGACAAAATTAAGAAGCAGCTATGGACCTATATAATAATAGCTAAATTATATTGTTTCATCAATGTGTTTGGCTTGGGCAGTGTTTTATTGCTGTCAGTATTCAAACTTTTGAAGGCATGAAAAGCACACAGGAAGAAATGTGGAGCTTGTTTTACAGTTTCTTCTCATCTTCTGCTTAATGGGGGAGAAACTACTGTGTGAACAGAATTAAATTATTGTGGGAAATTCTGCCTCTAAATCTTTTGTTTCAAGGCTCGTCATATTTTCCTATGGGTCTTTGGAAACAGTGTGGCCTGTGATGACCCAGAATCATGAAAGGATTCTTCAAGAATTTCAGTGCTTTTGAAATTGTGTTGGTACTATTTCATGAAATGAATCTCTTCTTTGGGATATTGGAACGTCTGTGGCAAAATGATGCCTGTAGTTGGATTTTAACTTCATCTCAGATAACTGAGGAAATACAGGTGCTTTGAACTAGAATTCTGGTTACTAAAAAACCCCAAACAAGTATAAACCCGCCCCCTAGCTTTAATATTATGTGTTTTGGTGCAAATAATTTGCATTGGAAATGTCATGTTTTAAATATTCAGTGTGGTTTTTTTATTATTTAGATGTATGTTTTCCTAGTACAGTGTTTAGGTTTTCTTTACCTGAGCAATGTGAGCTGGAGGTCTCCAAAGGCCTCTGGCAAACCACCTGATTCTGTGGGGCTTTACCTCCCTGACCAAACCTTATAGGCTGAACTGTTGAACATAAGTGAACAAATGTCTTCAGTTTGAATTAAAGAGCCAAGCTTTTCAAGGGAAGAGCTCTGATGGACTGGGTAGAAAGGGACATTTAGTATGTACTGAGCACTGGCACTTCAGTTTGACTTGATTTTGCACATAATCAGTTTTTTTCTATATTGCAAATTTCACTTTCTGCATCTTGTACACTCGGATAAAATTATGAATTTGTCCTGTTTCATTTTTTTTTTATTAAAGAAAAATAACCAAAACTGCACTATCTTTGAATATCTTTAAGGGCTCTGAGTTTTGGAACTAGGATTTCTGCAGGTCCCCTTTGGATTGGAAATATCACATTGTTAAATGCAGCATCTCTAGCACTTCAGAAAATCTGGGAGAGGAGAAGATTGCTTCACTCTGAAGCAGTTTTTTTTCATAGTACAAGATATTACCAATTAGCAATTAAAATAATCGATTTGCCCTGCATTAGTTATTGGTTTTGATACTGACTGGTAAGAAATGCATTACACATCTTTGAAAAAGTCTGTTATACTTTGATCTGCAAATATTTTATTAACAGAGGCTATAAACCACAATGAGTGGCTCAGTTGTGGGTGGTTTTTTCATGCTTATTTTGATGATATAGCAGTATCTTGGGATGACATACTATAGAGAGTGAGGATAAATATGTGTTGCCAAGGTCTAAACAGCAGCAATGTGGAAGTAATTCAGCAGTCAGTTTCACTCAAAGTTTGAAATCTGTGCTGTATTAGAGGTATGCATAGAAGCTGTGTTAATTGCTAGCTTGTTTTCCATATGGTTCTGTTTTAATGGAGCACATTTGTTGCAGATGGTTGGAAAGTGGGTTGGACAGTGCCTAAACTGGCTATGACTAATTCATACAGTGATTATACTATACTTTAATGTTTAACAGTCCCCTTTGTAAACTTCTTTCATTCACAGTTCCCTTGCCATTGAAATGTGGTCCAAGATAGCTGAAAAGTATTCTTCTTTATTTAAACTTGGCCTTAGAGAAGAGCAGGAACACGGAGTGTGTAGTCATCTTTTCCCTGATTCAAATTCAAAACCACACCCCAAACTGGGTTCTTCAGATGGGTTATCTCCATTATTATTATGGTTTGGTGTGCGTATTTAGCTGAGGTAATGGTCTCTAAGAAGAGCCACTTGAGGAACTGAAGTGACCTTAACAAATGCTAAAAGTGGCTTTGTTCTCACCACAGTGCTTTTACCTCTTCACTGGTTTGCAAGTAGGTGTAGGCATTTTGGATACCAACAGCCATTTCTTGTTTGAAAGTTTTAAAATTGCTGACTTGGACTTGAGGATGTTGAAAATTTGCAGTGTTGAGGTGAAACTGAAGGAGCTACTGCAGCAATAGCATCATAGAACCGTTAAGGATGATGATGTAGATAGGTTAATGATGACATGCATGACAAGAATCTCTTATATACCAACCTGGCGTTTGAATGGATCTTCTATGAATACATGCTAAATCCAGAGAGGACACTAAAATGTAGTAAACTGCTCAGCATTGTTGTAGTTGATTTGTATTTGGATCTCTTGTGACAAAGCTTGTACAAGTGACTTTCCCTTTGCTGAGGACTACAGTGAAATGTCACAGTCAAACTCCAGTCGATGGTTCTTTGTAAAGAAAAAAAGAGCTCTACGGTTCAGTGCGTTTCTCTACCATTTTTACTGTTATTTTCTCACATTGTCACTAAAATATTCTCTTTGTTATCTGAATGGGACATCTGCTGACTGGCTTAGCTCTCTTTACCTGATTGTGTGAAAAGTCTTGGTTAAATCTGTGAGGCCTTGGAGGCCCAGTAACCTGCTAAGTGCTATAGAGCCTGAAAGACATTATGTCCTTGGACTAACTTGTCTCTTCTACTTACAGCTGTGTGTGATAGATAAAAACAAACTTACATATAAAAGACTGGGGTGAATGTAATTTTAATACACTTGTGGACATGTTAATGAGTAGCTGGTTTTTCTTACCCGAAAGCATATAAAAATCCATACAAATAAGGTGTATTTTACAGTAGGGCAGAGAAACAGAGCAGGCAAGCTTTAAAAGAAAGCCTTTTTCTTTCTCTCTATCACAAACCTGCTCAATTGGAATTGATAATTTGTTTGAAGTGGTTGGAAATCCACTTAGTATGGCTAACAACGTAGAATAATGCAGACAATTTGGCAGTTAGCACTAAGATGTCTAAACCACAGCTTTGATGCAATAATACTATATCTTGAAGATTTACCTAATTTATAATTTTTCCCAAAGCTCTCGCCCGCTCTGCGCCGCTGCTTGGCACAGTGATTTGTCTGTGCTATCCGGAGTTTAGTTTGAAACACGTTTGCATTTGATTGGTGTTTTTAGATTTTGATAGCTGCTAGTTCCTCTCCACAGCAGTAACCTTTTAAAATGTCAGTTTTAATGTACAAATTTTATGAGAATAAAAAGACTTTTAAAAAATACTAATTTTAGACTTCTCACTGCTGAGCTTGTAGTCAGCTGCTGTTGTCTCAGACTGAGTCTTGGAAAATTAAGTCAGTGCTCACTATAATAAAATGTGTACTCTGGACTTCATGGGGAGAAAAATCCCACTTTTCTTTTAGATTATTTTTCTGTAACTGTTGCACAACGGCCAAAGTAATCTTCTGTCCTTTTACTTGTTGGTATTTACCCTCCTTCCATCCACCCTTCTGTCTGCCGTGCGCTGGATTTCCTGCAAGTGGGAATTCCTCTCCTCTCAGGCAAAAGTCTTCCCTGAGAGGAGAAACATCAGGTGCACAAAATTTCATCCTGTGGTCTGTAACAGAAAAGCCTTACAAATTCTGGTGTCCAGCTTACCAAATACATCATGTAAAATATGATTTAAAGTGTTTTCCTTCTGAAGGTGACACAATACTTAATTGCTGCTAAAAGATCAGATAATTTTCTGTAACCTTAATTGCTCAGCTATTCTTGTAATTTGTCATATTGTCTAGGTTGCTGTGTCATATGCTCTGTTAGAGAGGTGACACTGAAATTCGAAAGGAAGGCAAGCTTAAGCTTTTCCCCCTTACTTCCAATGTCCCTTGTTCTAAATCAGAAAAGCAGCATTTGTTTTGGCTTCAGGGAGCTGTGTGTTGAAGCTCACAGCTGGAGGGATGGTGCTGCAGTGGTGGTGACCAGTGATGGGAAGGGAGGGTATAATGATTTAAAAACACCCCACAAAAACAACCCCATAGAAAACCCCCTTGGGATTAAAGGCAAGCACTTCATTCTTCTCCTTCTCAAAGCTCCTGTATAAATTGTTCACACAGATGAAAGAATTACAGAAGGGAGTATGTTCAGAGTTTAAATATCAACAACATATATTTGGTTGTGATATTGCCTCATATGGAAGTATGAGATTTTCTTTATCATCTTCCAGGTATGTGTCCTAAAATTGTGTCTTTTTTGGTCATGACTCTTATCAGAGCTAAGCTTTTTCATTTAATTACACTAAAATGTTGCCCTAAAGTGGAATAAAGTATTATTTTTTTTTTACTAGGCTGTATAGAAAAACACATAAACCTAATAATATTTTAACTATAGTTTGTATAGATCTCGTCCATTTAAACACTGTGCAAATCTTTATACTGCAGGGCAGACAACTGTGAGACTGTAATGTGTGGTATAGCAGGCATCCACCATAAATCTGATAATCAGACTTGAGTCCTTCATATTTCATACAAAGGATTGGGAATAATAAAAATAGAAGAAAAAGTGCACTGAATGAATGCTGAAATAACTGTGTAAAAGGAATAAGGAAAGATACCTTGGTCTCCTATACTTGCCTGTGCTAAAACTGGGATGCTGAATGCTGATCAGATGCTGTGGGTTATAGTGGAATGTGGGAATATTATGAAATCAGGATTCCTTTCAGATGTACTCCATTATTTTTGAACTCCTATTAATTCCCCATGTGTTCTGGCTAATGAAATAAGGAAAGGACCCTTTTAATGGGGGCAAGATGAGGCTTTACTGCTCAGCTTGTACATATTATGCAGCTGGACTGATGGGCCACTGTTTAGAGAAACATGGGTGGGAGGCTATTTTAAAAGAAAATGAAAAAACATTTGTTTAACTGCATGGCAACACAAATATTTTACCAAGTGAAGGCTGACTGTGCATTTCATTATGACAAAAGGTGCAGACTTGAAGGGAAAAAAATAAAGCAGAACACTATTTTTCTAGTGTTTAAGATATTCACTCTGTATGGGAGTATCTTAAACCTTGCTATAAATTTATGCATTTAACTCTTTAAATTCTCACATCCCTGTTCTAATCGGAAGAAGTCTGTTGGAAGGAACTGCCTGCCAATGTTTCCCATAAAATACAGATGCTAGGCAGAAGTTCCTGCAGTTTTGTAGGGAGTTCCTGGGCTCACCCAAGCTGTTGCCATTCTCATCCTCCTCTCCTTATTTCTGCTCTTTTGCTGAAGCATCTGTTTCCTGAGGCTGCTCACCTGCAGCCCTTGCTCTGCCTCGCACCTTGTGGTGTCCCCTTTCAGGCAGCAGAGCAGAGAAATGCCTCTCTATTTCCATCTGCTCTAAGTGGTGAGCTTTGGGGAAAAAAAAAAGGCTGAAAACACAGTCTAATGATTTTGATTAAATGCAGCTCTACATATGGGTATATATACCTACATATAAATGTATACACACACATGCATAGGTGTGCATATATCTATAAATAAAAAAATGTCATAGAAATCCATTGGGATAATAATTTCAAACCACATTTGGGATAATCATATTTTTCACAAATGTTGAAGAAACCAGGTAGTTGTACAGTTCATTCTCTGTGGTTACCAGCAAAACTTTTATAGACATGTTAAGTTAGCTTGGTGGAATGTGAAATTGATTACAGTAATTAGGAAATGTAGGTGGTTTTACTTATTTGCATCACTTTGCTTACTGAACTACTTCAGTTTCCATGAGTATGATAGTTTCCAGCTGTGTTGCAATAGACATTTCATAAAGATTTAGATATACCCCAAAATATTAATATATACCAAAAGGACACTTTTTCAAAAACTGTTACCCTAAGCTCTTTGAGAGGGAGCTATAAATGAGTCTCTGTACTGTGGTTTGCAGTATTCTCTTTCTATATAGGCTATGTGTTAATTTCCACTCTTTAGAAAGGAAAGGATTTAAAAGATTTAAAATCCTGATAATTATATAGGCAGAAAAAACCGGAGTACTCAAAGACTGGACGGCAGAGATCATTAAACTGCGACAGGTGTACCTTTTGAGGGATGTTAATGTGTGAAACTTTGGAATATGGAGCTTTGAGAAGGGTAGGGAAAGTGCCTGTGTGCAGCACCTTCCAGGTCACTGTGCCACTGTGTGGCACAGCTTCAGAAAGATTTGTCAGCCTGAAAGCTGATGCAGCTGGAGCTGGATTTCAGTCTGAACCTACAACAGATACGGACAGGATATATCTTGTAAACAAGGTGCTCTCACTGTCCTGGCTTGATTCATTTGTCTATTCTGATTCACTTTGTAATAGAACAATGCAGAGGTATGATTGGCTGATTGGGTATTGAAAACTCCAACTTTAGAGAGATAAAATTAAAACTGACAAAACCCCCAAACTTTTATGGTAATTCATTTGATTTCACTTTGAAAGTGATCCCTGTTTCATACTGCTGAGAGATTCGAATTCTCTTATTCCTCCTTTTTCACAGGAGGTCTCAAAGCAGTAGAGAAAGGTGATTTATAAAGATGTTGTTTCTCTTGTTTTACATAGAGGTAAGCCCAGGCATAAAGAAGTAAATAGCATTCCCAAACACTGAGTCAAACTAGGCCTTGCATTTTTATGTGCTTCCTTCACCAGACAATACTGATTGGAAAATCTTGACTAGTGGGAAAATTGTAGGCCAAATGCTAAAAGTTGCCTAGTGAATCATTTTATGAGGAGATATCGAAGTTCACCACATGGTTATCTTGTGGGTGTAAGTCTGACACTGTAATTGTATATGCATGGTGATTTCTGTCTCTGAGTTATGCTGGCTTCAACAGCAAACTGAAATCCCTTAACAGGTTCTTTATATATATATATATATATATATAAATATATATATAATATATGTATACACCCACATACAATATGAAATAGTTTATCAAATTAATATCTGACATTCATTATAAAATCAGTGATGAATTGCATAGATCAGTGCACTCTTGCAGAAGACAGTTTGGAAAATAATAGCCTTATTCATTTATTGAAATCAAGTGATAATAACCAGAAGGATGGAGTTGACTGTGTGATTTCTTTTCTTCCATAGTTTTAGTTTATCCTCAGGACTTAAAAATTTAGCAGCTATAAAAATATGAAGGCTCCAATTGTGAAGAATATTGGGTGAGTTCAATGGTAATTCATAGGGGTAAAAACCCCCAATTCATAGGGTACCGAAACCAAACAAGAAAATGATAAAGGATCTGAGCACTGTTTTGTACATTGTGTCACAAATGGGAGGGATATCTAGGACTGCAAAAGAGTTAAATAGCGAAAAGGATTTCAAGTGGTGAATGTGGCAATTTGAGTTGACTTCAAATATCTAAGTTGCTTGATCCTGTAGCTCTTAGGGCTGAAAGAGTTCTGGTTTGTATGGCCCAAATGCAGTGTTTTGGAAACCCAAGGAGCAGACAGCTCTGCTTTCTCTCAGCTGACAGACACACAAAGCTGGGCATATGGTGATACCAGTATGGGCAGATCAGGTAGACCAGGATGCAGGGAACCTGCAGAGAAGTACACATGGAAAAAACATAGAGAGGTTGTGCATAACAGGGCAAACCCAGAGAGCAGCTGCTGGTGCTCAGAGATAAGAACCATTCTTCCTTCATGGTATATGAAGATAGAGAAAATTGCTGTTCAGTGCAAGCTGTTAATTTGGTTCCATTGTATGATTGTTATGTAGGTTCTATTATGTATACATATTTCCATATTATACAGGTCCAGTTATATATATATACATACACATATTTATATAACTATACATTATCTAGGGGGCTACTTGAGTAAAGAAACATAGGAGGAACTGACTTCCCTTTTCTTCCTGTCTTTGGGTCAAGTCTGCTTACATACTATGCACGAATTTTCAACGACTTGAGGACTTTTTTTTTCCTGGAAATGAATTGTATTCTGCTGTCCATCAGTGCAGACCATATTGTGACTTTTGCTTGGCTGTATGAAAGTGATGCTCGAAAAGTGAGGAAGTAGATTGTCTTTGCTCAGTGTTGGCCACCAGGCCTCCCAGGGTCAATGTGACAGAGCTCCAAAGTTACTCAGAGATACAGCTTAATGGACCCAAGGCCAATCAGTGCCTTATTCTGCACCAAAGCAGCAGGACTGTGTAGTATTTGGCTGCTTTACCAGTGTATCTACTGTGCTATGCCACTAGCTGCTGCTGTGACAGCCTGACTCTTGTCAGGCTCCTGCACTGAACTCTTAGATTGCTGCTGTTCTTTCACATGTTTTTCTACATAACACATGGATATTCAGCAAAAAACACAGGACATGAAATATCATATTCATGGAGGCACAGACTGTACCTGGACAGCTCTCTAGCTGCTAAATGCGAAATGATGCAGATAATTTGCTATCTAAGCAGCTCTGATCTTACAGCATGAATTCATATTCTGCGTAGGATACTAATGCAGATTTTATTACTTGCTCACTAAAAGAGTGTTGGCATACTTAATATATTTTAAGGAACAAATAGAACTTTTGGGAAACAGTGTATTTGCATTGTGCATATCAATGCAGTAGCCATACTGAGATGCCTCTAAAGCACACTATTAGGATGAATTCTACAAAGGAAAATAATGAGAATTTCCTGACTCTGAGTTGTAAAGGATAGAGCTACCTATCACTATGCACCAAGTCTGTTTTTCATTAGCTTTTAGCCCCCCTTCCCCCTTTTTTTTATATAAATAAACTTAGCAGTGTGTTTTCTGTCTCACAGAGGTGGTTTTATTCAGGAAAAAATAACAACTAAGAGGCAGCCAAAGAACACAAGTGGATGATACATGTGTCTGTGAAAACAGGTTCACGTATCTTAAGATGTGATTATCTTGGCTGAACAGAAGTTTAAACAAATAAATAAATGGTACTACTGGCTGATGACAGTGATATCTCAAAGTTGTAGAAGACTACTGTGAAGTTCAGACTATTTCTAACCAGACTGAGTGCAGCTATGTAGCTAATGTTATTAACATTTTATTTGCCACTTTTTAAGCAGCTCAGGTATTTGAGTGTTGAGTAAATTGAATTTTCTAGCTTTGCAAATGAGTGTAGTTTCCTTCTTTATGTGGATCATTTAAGTGGCTTTTGTGTAATCATGCTAACATTTACAAAGGCAAGTTGTCTTTGTTTTTCAGGGTTGGGACTATGTGGTAGGGGAGTATAGCAGCAGCAATGTGGCAGAATCTGTGTCAAAAGGAGACAAGCAATACCAAGTGTTGACACATGGGTTTGAGATTATAATATATAAAGGACCATGCATATGGTTTACTTTGCTTAACCTGGTCACTTTGTAATTTACCTGGAGAGGAACTGGATTGTGGTTTTGATTGAGTAACAGATTTGGGGACACTGGGATTTGAATTCATGCAGCACCTTCCCTCTGGACTGATGAACTTGTCAGTAAAATATAATGCAACAAAAGATTAAAAATGACTGAAAAGATACTCTGCAGTCAATTAGGAATCACTTGATAAAGTCAGGAGATTTCTGGGAATGAACAGACATCGAGGCCAGCATAGCTGCTCAACATCTTATCCAACTTCCTCCTGCCATGACCTCCGAGGAACGCTGTCAGCGCTGTGCTGGTATGCCTGGAAGGGCTCGGCCGCGATCTTTGTGGCGAAGATGTCAAGTTACAGAGAAAGTCTCTTTTCCCTCAACTGCTGGTAAAAAATAGGTCAAGTGGGGTTAATCTTGGCTAGTACAGATCCCAGCCTTTTCAGGATGGTGTTATTTGTGGTGCTGAACAGCTGCCTCTACTGCTGCTGTTTGGGCCCAGTGTTGGCACTGGCGGCAAAGCTTTGCTTCTTTGTTGGTGTCAGGTTGTGTTCCTCTGGGTGCTGGGTGACATTTCAGCCTGCCAGAGATGTGGATTGTGTGGCAGGAGGAGTATTGGGTCTGTGCACAGTTTTGGTGGTGCAGAAGACTGATGAATATTTGTGCAAAATATATAGGAAAAAGGAAGTTATAGTAACAGTTTGGTGTTTTACTTAAAGCTTCATTTCATCACTGCACCGTGAGAGTTCTTTCCTTTTGAAATTTTGTGTGAAGTAAGTTTGCTAAAAATCCAATATTCAAAAACCTAGAGCCTCAAGTACCATGAGGCTTAAAGAAATGTTTTCTATTTGGTTTGAGTCTTTGAAGATGTGTTACCAGACTTTCTCCTGTAGCATATTTTAAGAAAATATCACGACCTAACTCAATTTTGTGTGTTCAATGGACTTGTTGCAATGAATGGTAAAATAGGAAAGGGCAAAAATATACCTGTATTTGGAGTGTTTTTGTGCATTGCTACCCTTTTGTGAACAAAGAACAGAAGCAGAATTTATCACAACAAGTTGGGGCTGTCTCCTTTGAGATATAAAGAAATGTATCTGTAGCTTCTGCCCAAAAGAGGAAGAATTTTCCATTCCGTGCTTTTCTCTGTGCCTGGCCCAAGTACCACCTGGCCCATGGTGATTTCAAATGTTTTTCTCCAGCCTTGCAGTGTCTGAATGAGCACAGACTTCTTCCCAGTTAACATACAACAATCTCTTGTGCTGACTGCTGAACTCTGATCTTTGGCTGGATGCACGCTTATTTCTTTAAGCACATGTGGTGCAGAGTAGACCTGGAGCTGGGTAATTCATAAGAGCTGGGTGTTATTGGTATTACTACTACTTGAATGAATCTGTATTATTTTGCACAGCAGTGTGGTCACCTGGCAGCAGGTCATTAGCATTTTAGGTTCCTTTCCCTCACAACAATGCACAACATGCTAATTAGAGGGTTTTGAAAGCTAAGCAACCTGGTTTAAAATCAGACATTTTAATTTGCAGCTTTAATGGCTGTATTATAATAACTGGCTTGGCTCGGGGGAGAAGGGGAGAGAAGCACTTCTCATGTTCCAGTAGAAAGGTCCAATATAACAGAGGCTGACAAAATTAAAAACCTCATAATTTGACCTTTGCCTGGGATAAAAGGCTGTTTCATAACAATTTCCTTTTGTTCTTTGTTTAAGCCATTACTCCAAAAGGAGCCTCCGATTAATCTAAGTAAATGCATCATTACAGTCCTAATCCATGTCCTTCTGTCAGTGTCTGTTTTAATTAAATAAGAAACACTAGCAGAAAGATATCACGCACAAAGCTGTGATTGGAGAAAGAGGGTTGTTTGATCAGGGTGAGATTAAAAAAGGCTTTACTGTTTTGTCCTTTTGCTCTAGATGCTGTAATGTAGGTTAAAGGAAGAAAACTTGCCTAATAGTTTAGCGCATTGTACCCCATTACAATATCTAAATAACCAGATTTACCAATGAAACTGTCCCAGACACTCAATTAATTATATACAGAACATTCACAAACAGATGATATGGCAACTTGGTTTGAGTAATTTGACACAGTAATATGTTTGGGACTGTATACACAGTTGGCCAGAAATTGTATCCAAGTTGCAGGGATTTTATGTTAAATAAAACATTGATTAAAGCAATTTAGGTACTTTCTTTCTTTTTAGTACATGTGGCTCACAAATTGTAAACATGATCTACTGCGAGCCCCTGATTTTTTTTTTTTTTAATATTTTTTTTCACAAAATAACAATTATTTTACAGTGGTGAAGGATTGAAGGATCCATTTAATAAATGTCATAACATCCAGCTAGTAAATATTGCTCAAGCAATGCATATGTAAGAGACTTCTTCAAGGTAGTGTTTCAAGATCCCTGTGATGAGGGTTTTCTCCCATATCCAGGCCATTATTTGATGTAATGAAAAGAGAAAGTGTGCAACACAGAGATTGTTAATTAATTTAGCCTAACAAGATGAAGATAAATGAAGCAAAGCATGGATTGAATGAAGCAAGAGGTCTTATTTACAATTTAATACTACTTCATATTAGGCATTTTTCAATTTACAAAAGAAAGGAGTTTAAAGAAAAAGTGTTATGCAAATGCATGCAAGAAAACTTTACATGTTATGAACAGTTCCTAGAACTGCTGGAAATACCTTTTGGATTAACTTTTAAGTTTTCATCTCCTTTGTTTTTTGTTTTTTTTTCCCTTTTTCACAATTATTTTTCTCAATTTGATTTACAATATATTGATAGGAATGAGAAAAATTAAACCCTAAACTTTTTCTCATTGAAATCAATAACAAATTACCAATGGAAACTCTTGCAAGCCCAAATTCTACAGTTTTTATTGCTTATATCAATCTAGAGAAATAGCTTATTTTTGAGCAATTTTTTTGTAGAAAGATGCATTAAGAGATATAACTATAAAAAAATACAGTAAAACATGATTTTAGTTTGCATTCCGAAGTGTAAATCTATTGTTACTTATGTGTTTTCAACTGTCTAAGAGAGGAATCCAGGATAGTGTTAATTAATGATTTTATGTAATAAAACTATGATTTTTGATTTTGGAGAATATTTTTTCTCAAGACCATGTTTGTTTTAAACATTTTGTGAAAAGCTGTAGTTTCTAATTTCTTAACAATTGAAAAAAGCCCAAGATTAAAAGGCGTGTCAGAGATTTTTAGATGGCTCTTCTTCCCAGCCCCAAATTTAGAGACTATCCAAAGCTAACAGTAAGCTACAATTTGCATCAGTTCAGTCCCTGCATCTCAAGGCGTACATTATTCAGTTTCCCAGTGACAAAATTGAGGGTATAATTTTAGAGATGTGAAGAAAAAGAAATAAGGTCTGTCATTTTTACTATCTAACAAACTAATTAACAAAAAAAAAGGTGCTGTGTTGTGACTGATTAGAGATACCTTTATCACTTTGTCCTAAACCCTGAATTGTAAATGATGACCAAAAATATTAGGCCTTTTTTTTTTTTTTTTTTTAATGAAACATCCTCATTTTTACAGATGAATTGGGTCTGTCCACTATTTGACCTTCTGCCATGATTTCTGTCTGCAAAGGAAATGCCTTCCTTCCTTTTGCAGCAGCTAGACAGGACAGCGTTATCTACAGGCAGTGTCACTGCGAGCAGTGGTTGCCACAAATAGCATTATTATGGTCCCTATGTTTTTATCTTGGGGGTCGTGAACAAATCCATGCAACTGCTTCTAAAGATTTCAATAAATAGGACTTTTTATCCAGACAATTGGCTTTTATATTACTTTTAAACAAAACTACTAGTCCATCAAGAGTTTCAAAAGGAAAACAATTCTACAGAGTGCTGGTATGGCAGCACAGACCAATCATTATGGCACCCATTCTCCAGTCCTTTATTTTTCAAGTCCACAACAATAGGTTGTTGATTCAATGGACAAGACCAGAACAATTAAGTTCTCTGTTTAGCAGCAGTGCAGCATTTTAATGCCCTCCTCTAATAATGGTCTCATTATTGTTATTCTAAGACTGGGCCTCAGGAGGAGGAATATTTGCTGGAGGTACGTCATTATTTTGCAAATTTCGATTAGCTCATCATGTTGTCTGTACTGTGAAAATCGTAGCTAATTAGGGCAGTCAGTTAGACTACCAGCTTTTGAGCTTATGAGTTAAAAGGTAGCACACTTGATAGGCCAATGATGTGAAAAAGGTGGTAAAAAGAGGGATTAGAGCTGTTGCCTTAGTAACTCTAACTTCCATCTGTGCGGGAACAATGGACCTGTGTTTCTCCACCACCTTGGTGTAAAAATTGGTTTTGTTTCGAAAGGAAGGGGCTTTTTATGACAATCTGGAACTCAGCCTAACGGGGTGTAGTTTTAGTTGTTAGAAGAGACCATTGGAGGATAGGAGAGATGAAAGGTCACGGCGAGCTCCAAGGACATGAAGGGTCATTGTCTCTGGTAACAATAGTGGATTGTTTGGTCCCATTATTTCCAGCCAACTACTCGGTCAGGTGATAGAAAAGATACTACCAGTTTAGTCAGGTGGAACAGGAGAGAAAGATAATGCACCTACTAAAGAACAAAAGATAACTATAATTCCCCTTTATTAAACAAAGTTGCACTTATTTGTGGCCATCCTCTGAAAAGGGTTGTTTACTGACTTACTATTCCAGCCTGCTTTGTTCAGCACTGCCTCTGTAGGCCATCACATCTCTGGGAAGCAATCCAACGTGTTAGAAAATGTTGTTTAAGCTTTCTTCCCATGAAGAGGAGCCCCCAGGAGTACCACTGATGTGATACTTAACAATAAATTTAGTTGTTGTAGCTTTCTCACATTATTGGCGTTCTTAAAAGGTTTTCCTTCAAACACAGAATAAAATTAGCAATAAATATGAAATAAATTTCCTTCAAAAGTTTATAGCATTTTATCATAAATTCTTCAGAGCACATTGCAGAGGGTTTACAGCCAACTGTATTAGGTGCTGCTGAATGGAGAGCAGAGACCTATAGTTGTGTAAAAATAGATTAGCTGCAGGACTGCTCTTATGCAAAGAGAAATAGATAAAGTCTCATCTGTGCTCTGCAGAAGCTTTAGGAGACTCTGTGCCTTTGTTTTAAGGAAGGAACAGAACTACTGCCATATTATTTAATAAAGCAGCTATAGCAGAGCTCACGAGGAAAGCATTTCTGTTAGTGAATAGAGCTGTCACCTCTTATATCTTTCCAAGGTCATCCAAAATCCCAATTCACAGTTTTTCAGATAGACTTTTTCCACCATCTTTCTTATTATTTCCCTATTTTTGTAGTATTATGTCTTATCCAAGCAACAAGTTTATTTTTCTTTTCCTCTTGCCTCTGTCCACAATCAGAGTACATCCCAAGGTCCATCACTTATCCCTCAAAATTTCTTTAGGTGAGCATTTCCAGAATGTTCCACATTCTTATATGAGATCTCTGAACCCTTTTGCCAGGTTTGTTTTATAATCTTTTTGCTCATTTCACAACAGAGCTGCCAGAGCTATATTGAATTTTTATGAAACTGATAACATATATATAATTTACTACTATTACACTTGAAAATAAAAATTACATATAATTTTTAGGTATCCCATCTTAAACTGTTCTGACCTCATTTGAACTCCCCTTTTTAGCTATTCTGGGCCTCTCTTATCTCATTTTTACTCCTGGCCACTCTTGCTCTTGCTTTCTGACAACACAGATGGGTGGCCTTGCACAAACTGATAACTGTGGCAATTTCTCAGCACACTATTCACTAATAAAAGATGTTATTTCCAGAATTAGGCAGGCATGTGTCATACTTGCTCGCTGGCTGAAGATGAGAGGTCGAGCTGTGGCTTCCTGGGAGTGTGCAGTCGTATGAGCCATTGGACTTTACAGCTCCCAGGTTGTTGATGCATTGTTTTACCAGCAACTAGGTTTAGTAATTAGAGTCTTTCAGGGCAAGGAAGTCTTGCTTTAAGCGTTTGTAAGCTTTTAGTTTTTAAAGATAATCTACTCTTAATTTTTCTCTTTAGCTTGCTATTTAGTTGTGCTAGCATATGCTTTGTTATATTTGTATTACAATGAGCTGAAAAGTGTAGGCTGCTTAGTTCATAATGGGAGCCCTGCAAAGGGTTAAGCAGCAGAGAATTACAAATGAACTATCAGGAAAGTTGATTATTAATCCAGCAAGAGAGAAAATATCCTTCCAGTTAGCAAGAATTAGTACCTGAAGAGCTGATAATATTGTTCAGGCTGTCGGTGTGGAATGGCAAAACCAGGTAAGCTAATCATCTTCTCAAAGGAACAAAATCTTTTCTTTCTGTTTTTCATTATAAGAGAGTTTAGTTTTTAAAAGAATATTTGTTATTTTACTTAAAGTATCAGCATGTGAAACAGCACAGGTTGATCCTCAGCTTCCTCAAATGAATGAAAGAAATTAAATTTGTGTTTAACTTTGGTAAGAAGATACATTTCTAAGCCATATTCCTAAGCTACGCAATGTATGTAACTGTGAAATACTGTAACAATTCTTTCCTGGTTTGTGGTTAAGTGTGAGAACTGATTACAAAACCTGAAGAGTCCTTTGCAATTGCAAGCTAATATATTACATAAGTCTGTCTTTAGTGGAGGTTTACAGGAACTTTTATGTTGCAGACCTCTTTCATTCAGAGTTACTAGATTTCAGTTTTCACACTGTATGAGTGATTTATTTAAGTTTTTTTTATATGGTGAACACATTTCTGTTCATTAAAAAATTTTTGGATTTTGGTGGGGTTTCAAAAATCTATGATCTAGGGTTAGAAGGAAATGGATGTTTGGTAAACATACTGCTGTGTTTATACAGAGAAATGCAAATGAAACCATTAGGTCAATTGAATATAATCTCATAATTTTGGTAATTTTTTAAAAACTCAAAGCCTTACCTTGGGAGAACTTTCAAATTTGTGCCCCTGATACTAGTAAATAGGAATGATAAGCATTTTTTTTCAATGTAGTCTTCACTGCTTAGCCTATTATAAGAGCTGTGCAAAATCTTTAAAATGATAATCTAGTACTGTGGAAACTCGAAAGTCTGTGTACAGGATTTAATAACTTTTCCTAAGTTGTGTGCTGTTACTTAAATTAGAAGCGCTTAAAAAAATCATGATTTGCTTGTAGAATGGAATTCAGTATGCATATGATGTGACTACAGTGTCTGCCTTGGTGAAAAAGAGTTTACCATGTCTAGATTGTAGCCTGTTGTGTATGAAATAGCCTGAAAGCTATATGAAAGGGATTGTGGTGATACAAGAAGGAAAACACAGATAAAAACTGAAAGTATTCCAAGTTTAAAGGCTGAGCCCCTGTAGCAATGTAGTTGTATGGAGTAACCTTTCATGAGCTATAGAGAAAGGAACAAACCTTTTAATTTTGGGAATGGGATTAAGATCTGGCCAAGGAGAAAGAGAAAGGAGAAGAGGCAGCAGGGAAAGTGAAAGGGAGAAGTGGCGTTTGTGTGACAGCGTCATTGTTTCGCGTGTGACTTTGGCCTCCTCGAGCAGAGGGACAGCTGGTGGCCAAGTTCTCTAAAGGGCGTCTCACCACGTTGGAGTAAATTAAAGAATCTGCTGGTGGTGGAGCTCTCAGGGCAACAAATGGTGGCATTTTGGAAGCTATGCTAAATATTCAGATATACATAGAGGCAAATAACTTCTCGAGGCACATTTTAGCTGAGTATTTTAAGGAGAATGGGGACAACGTAAATAAGCTGCATTTTCCGAGTTTGAACACCAGCATCTAGGAAATATATAAAGAGCAAGAAACCCAATGATGAAAAAATTATCACACAGGAAATGATATACGTAGAAAAAACAAGATTGTAATTAGTGGAGGAAAGTAAGAAACTGATTAGAGAAATGAAATTTCCCAGATGTTTAAGGAAAAAATGAAAGTTAAATTAGATAAGCTCTTTTAACTAGTATTGGGGAGGAATGCTTGCCTCAGAATGGGAAAGCTAAACTTAAAATTAGAAAAGAGCTGGCAACTTGAGTTTAGTTCAACTGTTTTCCTGCACGAGTGACTCTTTGGAATGCTCTGCTTGGAACATCATCAGGAGCAACTAGTGTAGTGCTGTTGGGAGAAAAGTAAAACACAAAATGAAGCCCTCTGTATGCTTATTTGATATGATTAAGGTGATTATATTACTTATGTGTGTACTAACCCACAAATTAGACAAATTGGTTGGATTTTGAAGTAGTACTCCAGGATTTATTGTATTTCATGTATATATGTAGTTGACACTTGAGCTCTAGCACTGTACTGGTTCAACTGGTTAATTTTAAAATTAATTGTAAGCATTAGCTTATTGACAGAATCCTAAATCATCAAACACTCCCTGCAAATGAACAAGAAACACTCTTGATCCCCCACAGCTATAAACCAGTGTAAATTAGCTGTTATTTAATTATTATTGTTTATATCAACTGGGATAAGTGTAATATTTTTAAGTAAAAGATAGAAAAAAAAGATATCAAGCAGAAACTGTGGGGTTTTTGTGCCCATTCCAGTGACTTGTTTCAAGAACACAATAGTGCAACCTGTGAAAAATGTCCTCCCACCAGTCAGTTTAGCTGGCACCACTGCTTTTGTGCCAGTTCCTGTTCTCAGTTGTGTATTACAGGAAAAAAAATGGAGCAAAAAAAAAAAAAAAAAC